>PVJS01042159.1:0-11765 GCA_004027185.1 Glis glis | reverse complement strand
GAAGTCATTTGATTTTTGATAAAGACACTATTGTCGTGTAGTATGGAAAGATTAGCTTGTCATCAAATGATGCTGGAACAACTGAATGTTCATATGGGGGGGGTGGGGAATGAACCTCTTATCACAAACAAAAGCTAACCCCAGATTGGTCATGGACCTAAACATGAAAGCCAGAACTCCAAAACTCCTGGATGAAAATATTGAAACGTGTCTTCAATGTTTTTCTACAAAAGGACACAGAAAGCATTACCAATAAAAGAAAAAGAGTAATAAGTCAGGTCATCAAGTGTAAAACGTTGAAGACTCCACTAAGAAAGACAAGCCATGAACTGCAGGAAAATATTGACAGTGTCTACACCTGACCAAGGACTCATCCAGAACACGTGACCAATTCCATCTAATTAACGATTAGGATTCAAACAACCTGTTTAAAAAAATGGGCAAAAACTTGAACAGGCAATGTTTAAACTAAATTCTCTAAGTGGGTAATAAGCATATGAAAAAGTATGATACCATAGGACACCCTTGCTGTCAAAGAAATGCATATGTCAATCACACTTGATAGCATTCTATACCCACACAGTCATTTTAAATTTTTTCAAGACTCTAAACATTAAGTGCGGGCAAAGACGTAGAGCATGTGAAACTCACGGGATGCTGATAAAATGTCAACTGGCACAATCCCTTTGTAAACAAATGTTTGGCTGGGCGTGGTGGCGCACGCTTGTAATCCCAGTACTTGGGAGGCGGAGACTGGAGCATCCGGGTTCGCGGCCAGCCTCAGCGCCCTCTGTCTCTCTCTTTCTCTCTCTCTCTCTTTCTCTCTCTCTACCTAGTGAGACCCTCTGCAACTTCGTGAGACCCGGTTTCAAAATAAATTATAAAAAAATAGGGCCGGGGGTGTAGTGCGGAGGTAGAACGCCCCTGGGTTCAATCCCCGGTACCGCAAAAATAAATAAATAAATAAATAAATAAATAAATAAATAAATAAAATAAATAAAAAACAAAATAGGGATGGGAGTGTAGCTCAGAGGTAGAATGCCCCTTGGTTCAACCCCAGTACCAAAAAAAAAAAAAAAAAGAGGCAAAGTTGATCTCCAATGTCAGAAGTCAGAATAGCATTTACCTCTGGAAAGAATTAGGAAACGGTTAGTTAAGGAGACACATGAGGGGCTCCTGGGGTCCTGGTGATGTTCTACACCTTGCTGTGAATACTTAACAATTTGTCCTTTCTCTGTGTGAATGTTATTTTGAAATAAAATGTTTATTAAAATGCTTCTTAAGAAATGTTTAGCTGGGCGTGGTGGCGCACACCTGTAATCCCAGTACTTGGGAAGCGGAGGCAGGAGGATCCCAGGTTCACAGCCAGCCTCAGCTACTTAGTGAGGCCTCCGCAACTTAGTAGGACCCTGTTTCAAAATAAAAGAATAAAATAGGTCTGGGGGTGTAGCTTGGAGGTAGAATGCCCCTGGGTTCCATCCCCAGTACCACAAAAAAAAGAAATGTTTAAGGTCCTCAAATATGAAAAATAACTGGATATTTGCACGTCCGAGTTTCTGTTTCTCTACCACAAAAGCAGCTTGATCTTGATGCTGTAAGCCTGAAGGTCATGGGTAAGCTGGAGCCCTACATCAGCTCCCCCACAAATCTGTCCCCAAACATGTGAGCTCCCCTCCGGCGACCCCCAGTCCTTCGCTCTTGTTTACAGTCTGATGGAGTATTCATGGACACTATGATGACGAATAATAGACCAAGGTCAGAAGCATTCTGGGGATGTAACTAGGGTTAATGACAGACTGTGTGCACGGGTCTAGGCTCCCAGGGGTAGAGAGAGGGGAGAAGATTCAGCACCCTCCAGCATCAGTGTTAGAAGCTCATCACAACAACCGAGATTCTAGCCAATTCTATGATGTCGTCCACCGGTCCACTGGGTGTCTTTGTCCTGACGGGCGTGGGAGACCGGAGGGGACTCGCTTTGAATAGACCCAAGACTAGAAAGCGCTTGGCAAGTTGGCTGTGTGCCTAGGAAGCGGGCACTGAGCAGTTAGCCTAATTTAGAACAAACACATCACTCGTCTCTTTTTAGAAAGAACTGTTGATGCTCAGCAAATAAGTGATAATAATAAGGTTCCCCGGTGAAAACAAGGTTTTTGTTGATTCTAGACTATGTATAAACTAGAGGGAGCGGGGCTGAGGGGGGCCTGTGCAGCTCTTTCCCCGGGAAAGCAGCTGAGACGGGAAATATGGTAGATACTGCCTAAACACAGAGGTCAGAGGGAAGTGATGGGAGGGGGTCTGGAGCTTCTAGAACAGGAAGTTACCTCACCTAAACACGTGGATGTCAGACTGGCTCAGGAGATTGCAGTCTCCTACCACCTACACCCTGCCATCCTCTCTCCTCTTTCCTTCTCTCTCCTTCCTCCTCTCTCTCTATCTCTGTCCTCCTCTCTCCTCTCTCCTCCCTCCTCCCGCTTCCTTCCTCCTCAATCTCTCTCTCCCCCTCCTCCTCCATCTCATAACTTTTTGCTTATCAAACAAATAAGGGGAATTTAAATAAGACAGACAAACAAAAAGAATGCACCTACCGCCTCCTTGCTCAGAGACAGCTGCTGTTTGCTTTTTCCATATTTCTTCCTGTTTATACGTTTTTTAAAAAGCTTTTTACTGTACATCCTGTCTTTTAATTGCCTTATATGCTGAAAAACATATGTTTTGAACATTTTCTCCAATTATATAGTATCCTGCTTCAACACCATTTGTAATTGCTGCTGAACACACTCCTAATTTAAATTACATCCTTGTGTTGTATATTTAGGTTGTTTACAGGATTTCATTTGTATACGCACTGCTGTGATCGGCATTGGTATACATCCATAATTGGCCTTTTAAGATGATTTCTGGGAGTGGGATTCCTGAGTCTAAAAATATGCAAATTTTCAAGTTTTGGGGCAAGTGGGCACCAAGAGATCATAGTTCATGCAAGAACATGCTGACCTCCTTGTGCTTCTTTTTCCCGGAACAAGGTTATATATTCCAAAAAGATAGGTACTTCACGCTTTTAAAACATCCTCCAAGCCGGGTGTGGTGGCACACACTTGTAATCCCAGTACTTGGGAGGCTGAGACAGGAGGATCACAGGTTTGCAACCAGCCTCAGCTACTTAGTGAGGCCCTCCGCAACTTAGTGAGACCCTGTTTCAAAATAAAGATTAAAAATAGGGCTGGGGGTGTAGCTCGGAGGTAGAATGCTCCTGGGTTCAATCCCTCGTACCACAAAAAATAAATAAATAAATAAAACATCTTCCAAGTTGGGCAAAATGGTGCACGCCTATAATTCCAGTAACTTGGGAGACTGAGACAAGATGATTGCAGGTTCGAGGACAAGCCTCAGCAATGTAGCAAGATTCTTGGCAACCTAGTAAGACCCTGTTTCAAAATAAAAGATTAAAAATAAAAAACAAGACTGGGGTGTAGCTCGCAGGTAAAATGCCTCTGGGCTCAACCCCTAGTACTGCAATAAATAAATAAATAAATGGAAATGTAATACAGGAGACACAGTTTTTATATCATCCTTTTACATAAAATTGTCCTTTTTCAATGAGCAGAAAAGGATAGAGAGATAGCATCGCCCAATACCCACCAAACTGCTTCTTCCCATTCTTTCTAGAAGTTTGACCTTCGGTACATCTCAGGAAAGCTCATCACTGGTAGAAGAGTACCCCAGGAGGGGGTTCCTATCCCGGGTTCAGCAGGGGAAAGCCTTTGGCTTGTTAACTTACACCTCCTCTGTGCGTTCCTTGCTTTCTCTAAAAAACAAAGGAATGTCGATTGACCTCGTCTATCACCTCACAGGCCTGCCCTGATAAGTTTTGTACAAAAGAAACTTGATTTAAGCCACGCCTACCTGGGAGTCTCCATCCCTCCCGAGTCCCCTGGGTGGACAAGACGGTGTGTGCCCCGAATCCTTGCTGTGCGCGCTGGAACATTACAAAGGGAGACGGATAACAAGGACTGTGGCCGCTATTCATCGGATGAGATTAAATCCATTTCTGGACACTTCCACAGGGTGGCAATTTAATTATGGAGCGAGTGGGTCCTGCAGCAAAGAATGTTTTTGGAGCAGGCGTAAGGGTGGGCCTGGCAAAATGACAGGCTGCGTCATCTTGTTTGAAATGCGGGTGGTGTCCCCCCTGGCCTTTTTACCAGACGACACATTCCCATCAGAAGGTCTGTCAAGATGGATAGGTAACACTTGAAATGATTAAGAAGTTTTCCAAGCTGATGACTCATTGTTTTCTAAAGTCTTTGGGGATGTTTAATGTGGCTCTGGGGGTGTGCAGCTTAGACTCTGGCCCTCAAGAGTTCTGTGTGCACGATGGGCAGCTCACCCCCTCTTTTTGTTAGCTTTATTCAGGTATAACTGGTATGCAAAAAAAAACCAACTGCACACATTTTGGAAAAGTTTAGACATACGATGCACCCAGGATACCATCTCCACCCTCGAGGTACTGAACGTGACCTTCGCCGCCAAAAGCGCGCTGGGTTTCTTACAGGTTGGGTTTTGTTTCATGGTGTGAACATTTATCCAAAACCCATCCTCTCCCTCGTGGCTCCACATACGCTTTTCAGCCAAATTCCAGGCATGAACTGTGAAGTGTTTATTTATTTATTTTTCTTTTATTTTGAATATACTTTTTGAGAGAGAGAGAGACTATGCCATGGCACCCCATTACAGACTTTGTTTTTATGTATTTATTCGTGTATGTATGTATGTATGTATGTATTTTTGTGGTGCTGGGGATTGAACCTTGGGCCTTGACCATACTAGCCAAGCACTCTACCACTGACCTACAATCCCCAGCCCTCTTTAAGAGACTTTCATTGGTGCATTGTAGTCTCACATCATAATGTAGTTCAGAGTGATGGGGACTTACCTGCGCACAGTACCGGGTGAGCTTCTGTTTTTCAATTATATATATTTAAGGTATATGTCATGATGTTTTGATATGCATATGCACAGTAAAGTGATTTCTGTAGCTCGGCCAATCAATATACCCATCATCTCACAGTTACCTTTGTGTGTGCGTGCATGCATGCATGCATGTGTGTGTGTGTGTGTGTGTGTGTAAGAGCACCCCAAATCTCCTCTCCTGGGAAACGTCCAGTATATGGTGCAATGTTATTAACTAGTCTTCGCACCGCACTCAAGCCACTGGATTTATTCAGCCGGCATAGCTTCAACTCGTCCATTTTAACCTACAGCTGCCACTCCTCTTGCCCCACGTCTGGTAATCCCCACTCTACCCTCTTCTCCCCTGAGTTTGAATTCTTAGATTCATACAGGTGAAGCTTCGTGCTGGCCTGGGCCGCACAGATGGAACAAGGGAAGCAGATCCATTAGCAGGGAGGTGGGGGAATCTGGTGATCGTGAGAAGCTCCAGCAGTTTTAAATTCACAGCAAAATCGAGCAGGAAGTACAGCACTCCCAGACACTCCCTGTCCCCCTGGCCCCACACACAGTCTCCCCCGCTGCCAACATCTGTACCCCAGGGGTGCATTTGTGACCATAGATCAACCTACAGGGACACTTTGCCATTGCCCAAAGTCTGTTGTCTACACTCAGTTCACTCTTGGTGTGGGACATTCTATGGTTTCAACAAATCTATAATGGCCTGTGTGCACCATGTAGAAGCCTCATTTTAATAAAATGGAAAATAGAAATTCCATCTCCACTACTGCCTCTTGCCCTTGCAGGGAGCGATCCAGCCGTCCAGTCTGGAGCCCAGGCTGGGCTTTGCTCTAGGGCTTGCTGGGCAGGGACAGGCTAGCACCCTGGGAATCTGAAGGGAGGGCTGGGCAGGCTCAGGGCTGCATCCCCTAAGCTCCTATAGAGGAGGACACCTCTCTGACCTTGGTTAGACAGTGACATGTGGATGGCACTAAACGTAGTGACTCTCGAGCCATTCTGGATGCAGGAAGTCTCCTGGGCCCTCACCATGCAGGTTTCAGTCTTCCTATGAAGCTGGGAATCATCTAGCTGCTCCCTCAACTCACAACTTTCAGTAGCAATTCCATGGAGTTGAAAAATATTCCCCAGACTGCCAGAGAAAGTATAAACGTGCTGGGCTTCTGCCCTGACCCTGCACCCAGAGGCAGCTGGGTTTTAAAGGACTTCCCTCCTCCAGGTCTTGGTGTGGAGCCCCCTACCCTGTGTGTGTGTGTGTGTGTGTGTGTGTGTGTGTGTGTGCATTTATCAATGCTGCAGGTCCCTTTGGGTTTTACCCAAAGCAGAGAGCTGGCTCTTCTCTCTCTGGGGTCCGCTGGATGTCAGGGAGCGGGTTAGGAACCACACACATCGCGTTCTCTTTTTTCTCCTCTCTGTCCGGCTCAGACTCCCAGTGCAAACCCTGTCCACACTCACACGCTCCAGCTAGCGCTAGAATTAAACTACTAGCTAATGTCTTTAGAGGTTCCTGGGTGACGCTCTTTCTGTCATTGTATCTCCTCTGTGCTCAGAGCACTCCTCTGACAAAAGTACTGTTGGAAATGCTGTTTATCAAGTGGGGAAACTGAGGCTCAGAGATTCTAGAGAGGCCCAAGGCCCAGCTCACAGGGCTAGAGCCCAGCAGGGAGTGTAGACAACTTCCCCAAGTGCCTGTTGAGAACACAAGAGAGTAAAGCACTAAAAATATCCTCCCGGGGCTTCCCCGGACAAGTCGACGAGCCCCAAACCATGTTTACGCACCCTGGTGACAGCTCCGGGTTTCTCGTCTCGTGAATAATACCATAAGGTCTTACAACTCAAGGACATCTGTAACTTCTCAGAGCACTTTCACCTCTAGTGTCAAAGAATAGCCACTTTCTGAGTGGACAGGAAGCCATCACAACCCTGCCCACAGCAAGCAGAGAGAAGGATTCCTGTGGAAACATCACCGTGCCAAGGAATCACAGGTGCCCATCCCCGCCACAGACAAGTGAGCCGAAGCGGGTGCGGCCAATTTGCCCAAGGTTCCCCAAGGTGGCCGCCCTGTCTTTCAGGTTGGCCCATTTTTCTGGAAGGGGCCAGAGAGTGAATAATTTACTTTGTGGGTCATCTGGTTCCTGTCGCCACTACTAGCTTGACGTGCCACTGTAGTGTGAAAGGAGCCACTAACGATGCCTGAGCAAGTTGAGGTGGCCATGTGTGTGGAGATGACATTACTCACAGGAGCCCACAGCAGCTGGATTTGCCCTGGGGCAGTTCAGCAGCCCCTGCTCTGGGCATGCGGCCCTTGGATGTCAAGCCTCTGAAGCAGTTGGCCAGGCCAGGGCCCTGCCTGCACCGTAGGGCTGGAGCATGACTTTCAGGCGACCTCTGCGGGCCTGTGGTGGGCAGGGATGCTCCTTGGGCTCTGTGTGCCCAATGCCTCACATCTCGGCTGACCGGGCACATCGCGTCCTGGGGCTCAGCCAGTCACAGACGCCTCTCTGTGACCCCCAAGACCCTTCCTCCTCTCTCCCCACAGTGCACGAGGCAGAGGTGCAGAACTGAGCTCAGACCATCCCAGGAGTCACTGCACCCTGTCTACTAAGCAGTAGCAAGCCTCTCTGGGCAGCCATTCCACGCTGGTCAGGACAGGGCGGCCGGCCAGGGGGTCACCGTTACTTACAGCAGTGGCTGTTAATGGCTCTTGGCCTGTGGAACACGGTGTGTGTGACTCTGCTGCTGCCTGCCTGCCAGGAAACGCAGGCTGAGGGCTCAGGGCTGCGTGCGCCTTGCCCCGCTGGGACAGGGAGGCTGGAGCAATGTAGGAGGGCCTCCAGGCCAGGCAGATGGCTTCTTGGTTTCAGAAACCTCACCATAAAGAGGGAAGCCGCCTGTGGGGCGAGGAGGGCAGACACATAGCCAACAACCACAGTTCTGCCCACTGCGGTTGCTTGGGGCAGTCACCTTCCTTTCTCCCTGAGCCAAAGGGCTGGTCACAGAGAGGCATGTCTTCCCCGCCTGCCCCCAGCTCAGGGGACGAGGCTGTGGCTGGTACCTGCACATGCAGCTCCTGGGACCTGCCCTTGGGGCTCTGACTGCCTTGAACATAAAGAGATGACTTGAGACACTTCGTGGATTCAGTCCATGGGATTGTTGGCAACCAGTCCAGGGGAGAGGGGCCAGAACCACCATGGGTGCAACCTGGGGCATAAACTGGGGCCACCTCCCTGGAGCTCCAGCCTGAGGACCCCAGACTCTGCGTCTCAGCCCTCGGTTCCAGTTCTCAGCAAAGGCACGCAGACTGGCCTGGCTCTGGGCAGGAGTCTATTCCAGAGCACCAGCTACAGCCGATACAGAAGCCAGGGTCGACAGGCCAAGGTGGGAGGCCTCCCCCAGAAAACATGGTAGACACCGGGTGGCTCCTGGCCCGTGTCTGTGGCTTGGATGTGGGTTAGTCAGGGTCCTCCAGAGAAACACACCCAATGGGATAGATATGCAGGCATATCTAAGAGGGGATGTATTACAGGAATTAGCTCGTGTGGTTATGGAGGCTGAGAAAGCCCAGGAGCTGCTTCTGCAAGTTGTGGAACCGACCGGGAAAGCTGTCAGTGTGATTCAGTTTGAGAAAAAAGGGCTGAGAACCAAGGGAGCCGATGGTGTCACTCCTGGCCCAAGTCCAAAGACCTGAGAGTCTGGATCTCTCTGTCCAAGGTCAGGAGAAGATGGATGTCTCAGAGAGAGAGAGAGAGAGAGAGAGAGAGAGAGAGAGAGAGAGAGACGGAGCAACCCCACCCTTCCTCCACCTTTGTGCTCTGTCTGGGCCCTCAATGGCGTAGACAATGCCCATCCAGATGGGTGAGGGCGGATCTTCTTCACTCAGTCCACAGATTCAAATGCTTGTCTCTTCTGGAAATGTCCACACAGACACCCAGGAATAATGTTTCACCAGCTATCTGGGCATCCCTGAGCTAAGTCAAGTTAACATAAAATTAACCATCATGGTGTGGGAGCTGTTGTCAGGAGGCCTGGCTCTGCATCCCAGCTCTGCAGACAGCTTACAACCTGGCCTTGGTCTCGGTGTACCCATCATGTCCTCTGGGCTCTGACATTCTGTGGTTCTATCACAGTAGACAGAGAAAGGAATACTGGTCTGTGCACGGGAACTCTTCTGGGTCCCTGGGGTTCTGGATGTGACTGCCCTAGACTAATACACCGGCCAGGGATGCCCTGCCTGTCATGGAAGCCTCATTAGCCATGAGCCCATAGTCCCACTGCAGAAAGCAGCCAGGGCCCCACTCCACGAGGAGTCCAGGCTCAGAGGCTGCTGGCCTCCCCATGGTCCAGCAGGCAGACACAGAGCCCCCAGAAGCCACATTCTCCCCAGCTGGGCACTTTGAGCATTTATGCATCTTCTCCAGCTCCTGCCCTGAGACAGGTCAAAGAAATAGAACTGTCAGCCGGGCGTGATGGTGCACACATATAATCCCAGTACTTGGGAGGCTGAGACAGGAGGATCGCAGGTTCGAAGCCAGTTTCAGCTACTTAGTGAGGCCCTCCGCAACTTAGTGAGACCCTGTTTCAAAATAAAGAACAAAAAATAGGGCTGGGGGTGTAGCTCGCAGATAGAATGCCACTAGGTTCAATCCCCAGTACCTCAAAAAAAAAAAAAAGAAAGAAAAGAAATAGAACTGTGAGAGTGGCCAGCCACGAGCCCCTCGTGCCGGGCACTGTGCTGTGGGCTTTACCTGAGCTACATTCAGCTAATCCTCACTGGAGCCTCAGGAAGTGGGTGGGTGTCCTGTCCCCATTGCAGAGGGGACGCTGTAGCTTTGAGAGGTTTAGACACCTGCCAGTAGGCGAGATCTTGGGCATGAGCTTGATGGGGCTGATGCCCAAAGCGAAGCTTTTCCACCTCGTCAAACCACCTCCTGGACAGGAGTGGATGTCCAGCGCAGCACGGAGCTCAGAATTGTCCCACTGCAGTGCACACGCTGGCCAGACGTCCTCGGGGACTCTGAGCATCAAGGAGGCCCGACAGGAAGACCTTGGGGCGTGGAGCCTTATTCCACCTCCAGATTATCCCAAGTGGCCAGTGAGACCCCCCCAGGGTCCACCCACTTCCCGGGCACAGAAGCGAATGCTCTGTCTCTCCGTGAGTCCTCCTGCCCCTCACCGCAGCCCTGAGCATGTCTTGGATCCTAGGGACACTCAAACATTAGAATCCAGCCCATGCAGACCCAAAACCGCCCGAGGCCCAGAGATGGAAACCATATTTGGTACCCGCACAGCAGAAGAGGGGACCGGGTGGCCTGCCCCAGCCTTCCGGGAGTGTCCAAGGCAGTACTCTGTGGCAAGTACTTACAGTGACACTAGAGAGACCCCTTTTCTCCCAAGTCACCTTGAGCCTCTCAGCATCTTGGCAAGCCCAGCCGCCTTGTTGGGGGAAGCCAAGAGCGCAATTAAGAAATTTAATTTGCAGACTCACAGTTAGCTCACTTAGGAGAAATTTCCATACGTCCCATAATAATATAATTAGGTTAAGTGTCTCACAGCCCCGAGACGGTGTTCCTCATCTTTGTTCTACTCCTCGGTGCTCACCGGGCGTCCTCACGGCCTGGTCCCCCGCCAGCATCAGCAACACCCAGGAGCTTAACACAAGGACACAAGACCAAGTGGCCAGGGCGGCGGCCCTCCTGCCTCAGAATCCCCTGGAGGGCTTGTGGTACACAGATGGCCACCTGTCCCTTCTCCCCCCAGAACTTCTCATCAGCACTTGGTGTTGGGGTCCGGGGGTTTTCATTCCATCGAGTTCATGGGTGATGCAGCTGCTGCAGTCTAGGACCGTATCTGGGGAACCACTGTCCTCCCGTTTCTCTGGTGTTAATAAATAGGGAACCAGCCTAGGCATCCATCAACAGATGAATGGATTACAAAACTATGGGCTAGACACATGATGGAATTCTACTCAGCCATAAAGAAGAGCAAAATTGTGTCATTTGCAAGAAAATGGATGGCACTGGAGAATATTATGCTAAGTGAGATTAGTCAGTCACAAAAAAGTGAAAGGTCAGATGTTTTCCCTCATATGTCTGGGGACAATTTGAGTTGTCCAAACTTGGGAGAGGTGCTACTGGCATTTAATGGTGGAGGTCAGGACGCTGCTAAGTCCCCTGCAGTACATAGATAACCGTCACCCCAACACAGAGGTTTTGGCCCCAAAAAGTCAACTGTGCTGAGGCCGGGAAAGCCTGGTGCTTGGAATGTCTCCCTGAAAGCTCTGCTTGTCTTGTCATGTGGTCTCAGAGTGTGTGTGTGTGTGTGTGTGTGGGTGTGTGTGTGAGAGAGAGAGAGAGAGAGAGAGGAGAAAGGAGAGGAGAGAGAGAAAGAGCAGAGAGAGAGAGAAAGAGAGAGAGAGGAGAAAGGAGAGGAGAGAGAGAGAGAGGAGAAAGGAGAGGAGAGAGAGAAAGAGCAGAGAGAGAGAGAAAGAGAGAGAGAGGAGAAAGGAGAGGAGAGAGAGAGAGAGGAGAAAGGAGAGGAGAGAAAGAGAAAGAGGAGAAAGAGCAGAGAGAGAAAGGAGAGAGAGGAGGGAGAAAGGAGAGAGAAGAGAGAGAAAGAGGAGAGAGAAAGGAGAGAGAGAGAGAGAAAGAAGAGAGAGAGGAGAAAGAGAGAGAGGAGGGAGAGAGAGAGAATGAGAGAGGGAGAGGAGAGGAGAGGAGAGGAGAGGAGAGGAGAGGGAGAATCCCCTGTACAGTATAGCTCCATAGCGCAGGCCCCTGGCTTATCACTTTCCTCCCTGGCCT
>PVJS01042158.1:0-17634 GCA_004027185.1 Glis glis | reverse complement strand
AATTAGGTGGTAGACTAGAATTATCTAGCCAGAAGAAAATAAAAATAGATCCCTCTCTTATTCTGCATGTAAAAATAAATTCTAGGTGACTTAAAGACCTATATGTAAGCCAGGCATGGTGCCATGTGCGTGTAATCTCAGTACTTGGGAGGCTGAGATAGGAGGGTTGCAGGTTTGTGGTCAGTCTCAGCATCTTAGCGAGACCCTCAATAACTTAGTGAGACCCTGTTTCAAAATAAAAAATAAAATAGGGCTAGGGGTATAGGTTAGAGGCAGAATACCCCTAGGTTCAATCTCCAGTGCCACACACACACAAAAAGACCTATATATAAATATTCAAACAGCAATAATATTTAGAACATGAAAAATACAAGTGAGAGTTTTTTAATTAAGACTAGAAACTTGGAAGATATAAATGTACAGACAGACAGACATATTTGACCAGATAAAATGAAAAACATTTTGGGGCACAAAGGAAGTACTTGAATTGAACCCAAGGGGCATTTTACCTACAAGCTATACCACCAGCCCATTTTATGTTATTTTTATTTTGAAACAGGGTCTCACTAAGGTGCTGAGGGTCTCGCTTAGTTACTGAGGCTGGCCTCGAACCTGTAATCCTCTTGTCTCAGCCTCTCAAGTACTGGGATTACTGGCATGTGTCACCATGCCCAGCATGAAAACTTTTTGTTTGAAAAAGATTCCAGAACCTAAGTGCCATGATCTGAATGTATGAGCCCCTTCCAAATTCATGTGTTGAAATCTAACCTCCAAGGTAAGTGTATTAAGAGGTGGGGCCTGTAAAAGGTGATCAGTTCATAAGGGCTCCACCCCCATGAATGGGATCATTGCCCTTTTAAAAGAGGCCTAAGAAACTGGTAGTGGTGGTGCACACTTGTAATCCCAGTACTTGGGAGGCTGAGACCAGAGGATCCGAGTTCACGGCCAGCCTCAGCTACTTAGTGAGGCCCTCCGCAACTTAGTGAGACCCTGTTTCAAAATAAAGAACAAAAAATAGAGCTGGGGTGTAGCTCGGAGGTAGAATGCCCCTGGGTTCAATCACCAGTACTGCAAAAAATAAATAAATAAATAAAGAGGCCTAAGAGAGCTTATTCACCTGCCCCAGCTTATGAAGACACAGAGGAGCTATCTATGAGGAACAGGCCCTCCAGACTTTGAATCTACTGTCCTCTAGATCTTAGACTTCTCAGACTCCAAAACTGTAAATGATAAGTTTTAATTGTTAAGAAATTACCCAGCCTCAGGTCTTGTGTTATAGCAGCCCTAATAGACTATAACACTGTCAACCCATAAACACAAGGTTGAGAAGCAGGGGAAGACCGCCAACCTGGAGATCAGCCAGAGAATAAGTAGCCATAATATACAGAGAACTTTTATAAAACAAATAAGCAAGACAGAGACAAACACGCTGACAGAAAACTGAGCCAAGGACCTGAGTAGGTGATTCACAGAAAAGCAGTTGCATGTGGCCAACGTGTGTGTGAGAAGAGGCTCGTGCTCACGGGCCATCAGGGAGTCGCCACATGAAGTCATGACAATGCATTCGTTTACTCTGATCAGAGGGAAAATAGACTGATAATCCCTGTCACTACAGAGAATATAGGGACTTTTGTACATGTCTGGTGATAAATATGTATTATTGCAGTTTTTTGGAAAGCAATGTGGTCATATCTGGTACAATTAAACTACACACATCACTGACCCAGAAATCCCTCTCCCAGGAATCTATCCCACAGTAACGAAAGCTTCAAAACCTAAGGACATATTGACACAGAAGGGTACTCCCTTGTAAACAGTGGCATAATCTAGAAACAAAATGAATCATCCACGTGGAAGTGGATGAATAAATTACTGTACAGCTGTAGCATGGTTATATGCAGCCATTAAAAAGAATAAATTGGAACTAAACCAGGTGAATTAAGAGTGATTCCATTTCAGTGTTAGGGGAAAAAAAGCAAAATACATACACACAAAAAATTATACACACATATATACATATATAATAAAACAATGGCAAATACCTTATATATATATATATATATATATATATATGTCTGTATAGATGTACACTGATGTGTATAGGTGACTATATGAACATGATGGATAAGAAAGGGAGAAAGGATAATGTCTTAGTCAGCTTGGGCTGCTGTGACATATACCATAGACTGAATGCCTTAAACAACAGACATTTGTTTCCTTTAGTTCTGGAGGCTGGATGTCCGAGATCAAGGTGCCAGACAATTTTTTTTTTTTGTGATACTGGGGATTGAACCCAGGGGTGTTCTACCTCCGAGCTACACCCCCAGCCCTATTTTTTATTCTTTATTTTGAAACAGGGTCTCACTAAGTTGCGAAGGGCCTCACTAAGTAGCTGAGGCTGGCCCCGAACCTGCAATCCTCCTGTCTCAGCTTCCCAAGTACTGGGATTACAAGTGTGTGCCACCACACCCAGCTCCGATTTGGTTTTGGTAAAGACTCTTCCGGGCTTGCAGAAGACTGCCCTCTCACTGTGAACTCACTGGTGGAAAGAAGCAGCTCTTCTTACAAGGGAGCTCATCACCTCCCCAAGGTCCCACCTCCTACTATCATTTTGAGGGTTAGGGCTTCTGCATATGAATGGGGAGGGGGTCATACAAATTCCGCCTATAACACATCAGTACTAGTTATCTAACAGGTTTTCTGAGTGCCAAAGATGTGTTGGGAGTAGTATAGAACACCTAAAAAGGAAAAAGAAGAAAATAAATCGATACTTGTATGAACAGATCTCAGCACACCTGACAAACAGCTCTTGGGTGGAAGATCTCTCCCTGTTCTAAAACAGAAAACTGCATTTTCAGAAAGGATTATGTCCTGGGCCAGGTCCCCAAAGCAAGGCAATTACTGAACCATAAATACCGCCCCAGCCTCCTGACTTTCCCATGGCTTGAATCAGAACCATTCCCAGATAAATATAACTAAGCCATGGGCGTGAAATCGATGAGCACAAATGTATAAACGCAAAGGCGTGGCTTCTGGCCCTGGGAGTCTGGAACTGCCCTGTGAATGCGGAGTCCTCAAGTGTCACTTCATGGGTAGAGTGGAGGTGGCCGCCTGTCTGCGTGTCTGAGAGAATCAGAACAAAGTGGAGTGGCCGGAGCCACGTCAGGCAGCCGTGCCGTCCGGGCTCCCAGTTGTCCCTTGCCCATTTGCGGCAAACAGCGCGCTTGGAGGGATTAGCGGGGAGCAGGAGTGGGTGAACAGATGCAACAGATTAGAGAGGAAATCTGTTCCTGGGTGGCTCTTGGCAAGCTGGTGGGGTTGCTGGCAGAACCAGGGAGGAGAGAGGACGGCTCAGGAGAGGGAGGAGAAGGAAATGTCTCCTTTTTTTCTTTGGTTTTGCAGGGCCTTCTGAACAGGAATCTGTACTGCTGGCATGTCTGGGTAAACTCTAGGTAAAGTGTGTGTGTGTGTGTGTGTGTGTGTGTGTGTATGTGTATGGGTATGTTACTGGGGATTAAACCCAAGGGCATTCTACTTCCAAGCTACACCCCCAGCCCTTTTTTATTTATTTTAAAACAGGATTTTGCTAAATTACCATGGACTGGCCTTCACCTGGGATCCTCCTGTCTCAGCCTCCCACGTATTGGGATTATAGGCATGTTTGTCAGCACACCAGCTAACTCTAGGTAAATTATAAGCAACATGAAAAGGGGAGGGAGAATTGATATAGGGAAAATAGAATTTTCTGGAAACCAAGTGGCATTCATTTGGTGGGCCAGATGACTCAGGGTTTCAATTCTTCATTCAGTAGACTTGTCTCTGAGAGCCCAGGTATCTAACTCCTAAAAAAATAAATAAATAAATAAAAATAAAAAAACAAAGCAAGCGGCTGCATTTCTGCCTCTGTTATAAAAAGTATATGACTTGTGAGAGCTGGCAGTAGACCCTGGCATTGACCGGGCATCCGAGCTGGGATGTGACCCCTCTCCGGCCTTTCACCTGGAGGGAGCAAGGTGGATCTTAGCTACAGGACAGTGTGGAAGAGCTGGCAGCCCCCTGGGTCTGGTGTAAGTGCGTCACTCTGACAGGGAGGCCAGAGGGCCCAGGCCCAAGCGCCTGCAAAGAAGCCCACCAGGGCTGGGGTCCCCCTTCTCCTTTTACCGCCAGCCTCAGCCACTCCCCAGTGCTCCGCAGCCCCTGGGCTCGCCCTAGGCTCCATACATGGAGCTCTCCGGCAAACAGGAAGGGGCAGACATGGTCCAGAAGGCAAGATTTATTTTATTTAGAAAGGTTGAAGAGGAAAAATTTAAAGTCGAAGTAAATATTTACTCAAAGAGGAGATCGACTGACAGCTGAAGAAACAGGAGACTCAGCGCAAGACACGGAAGGCTGCTTTACTGCCACAAACCAGCCATGGGCAGAATCCCCAGGTGGGAGAGAGGGAGGGAGGACGGAGACACAGGAGGGTTGTGGAATCGACTTATGGCTGCAGATGAGTGGCCCGACCCGCTTCCCGCAGATGCAGGCCCTTGCCATGAAACTGGGCAGATCACTAGTCTGAGTCTTAGTGGGTTTTTATTTTGTTTTGTTTTTACTTTCTGTAACTGGAGGGGGAAGTACCTTCCTCATAGAATTCCCATGAGATTTAACAACAACAACACAAAGGTAAAGTGGTAGCACATAGAAATTGCCCAGTAAAAGTCAGTTATTACTACTTTGGGTGCTCTTGTACGAAGAATCAGGAGTCTGAGACAAGTCGGAGGAATCTATTTTGAACATTCTGTCTAGGGTTTTCTGCTGGGTAACCAGGTCTGGGAAGCAGGGTCCTGCGGCCCGGGCAGCAATGGCCAGCAGGATTCTCAGCCTAGGCGGCCTCGATTAGATCCAGTCCCAAGACTTCAGAGCCCAATGCATGCCCAACAGGTGCATTCAGCATAGCCCTTCTTCCTGCCACCATTCCTCCACCATTCCTCCTTGCCCATCTTCCTGTCTCCCTCAGGGCATCCCTGTCCACCCTTTGACCCTTCTCATCCATCAGCAAGTCCCGTCAGCAACACCCCAAGCCCGGCCTATCCCCCCACCACCACCCATACCCAGTGTTGTCCTTTCTCCATTTAAGCCAGTGAGACCTTATAAAGGATAAGTCAGACCCCGGGGCCCCACTGATTACAAGGCAGGAGAATTTTTAAAGTATCAGACCCGCTGGGTGTGGTGGCGCATGCTTGTAATCCCAGTACTTGGGAGGCTGAGATAGGAGGATCTGGGTTCAGGACTAGCCTCAGCTACTCAGTGAGGCCCTCCACAACTTAGTGAGACCCTGTTTCAAAATAAAGAATAAAAAAATAGGGCTAGGGGTATAGCTTAGAGGTAGAATGCCCCTGGGTTCAATCCCCAGTACCGCAAAAAAAAAAAAAGGCATGGCCTCGGGGCCTCCCCCTCTGACCTCACCTTCCTCTGAGTGGCCACACACTGGGCTCGGCCATGCGGCCTCCTTCCTCACCCTTAAAAGCTTGTGCTGGACTCAGGGCCTTGGTACCAGCTTTTGCTTCAGCCTGGAAGATTGTCTTCACCCCATCTGGACCCAGCCTTACCATAGTTGCTACTTTTCCCCAAACCAAGTCTCTTCTCCCATGCTACCTCCTCAGACAGGCCAGCCCTGACCTCTAACACGGAAGGAACCTGCTCTGGGGCCTTCAGCACGCTCCCTGTCCTCTCTGGATCTTCATCTGTAAAGAAAAGATAATAATAATAATGCCCACCTCCTAAGGTTGCTATCAAGTTTATATGAGTTTAAATGTACACTTCTTTAAGTGATGCCAGACATTTAGTAAATGTTCAATAAATTTATGGCATTAATTTATGGAATTATAATGATCTACTGTGTGTCTAGTCTATCTCCTCAAGAGACTATGAGTTTGTCTTACTCATCGTTATATCCAAGTCAGCGGGCAGCGCTCCTGGCATGAAGAAGTCCCCTGTGCTGGGCTGAATAGTGTCCACCCCGCCAAGTTCATGTCCACCCCGAGACTCGGCGTACACCCTTATTTGGAATCTTTGCAGATGCGATTAGTTAAGGTGAGGTCAGACGGGATTAGGTTGGCCCTAAAACCAATGACCGGTGTCATAAGAAAGCCATGTGAAGACACATGCAGACACAGGCCCGGGGGAAGAAGGCCAAGTGACAGCAGAGGCTGAGACCGAAGCGGTGCAGCTGCGAGCCAGGGATGCCGAGGAGTGCCTGCAAAAGCAGAGGCGAGGGGACCGTCCCCCGGAGCCTGCAGAGACAGCGTGGCCCTGGCAACAAGTGGACCTTGAACTTCTGTCTTCCAGAACTGTGAGAGAATAAATTTTTGTTGTTTTATTTTTATTTTTTCAGTACTGGGGATTGAAACCAGGGGTATTCTATCTCCGACCTACACCTCCTAGCTCTTTATTAAAATTTCAAAACAGGATCTTGCTAGGTTGCTGAGGGTCTCACTAAGTTGCTGAGGCTGGCCTCAATCCTGCGATCCTCCTGTCTCAGCCTTCTGAGTACTGGGATTATAATCATGCACCACCACGCTGGGCAAATTCCTATTGTTTTAAACCAGCCAGTTTGTGGCATTTGGTTACGGCAGCCCCAGGAAACTGACATAACACCCAGGAACCCAGGAGAGAAGGAGTGGATAAATAAATCAAAGACACCTTCTGACAGTGCCCTGAACCCCCTGGCTAGGAGGAGGTTTTCCCTGTAACAGCACCAGGGAGTCTGTGGGTGCTGACAGACAAAGCTCCCTGGGGTCGGAGCGGGGACCCTGAGCTTGCCCCACCCTTGATGTAGAGGTGAGGCTACCAGTTCAGCTCGGCAGGACCTAAGATCCCAGAACCACCCCTGCCATCAAGACAATGTCTCTGTCCAAGGAAGGAAAACCGCTTTCACAACAAAGCCATGTGAACCCTTCCATTGCTTGAACAATACCGAGTGCTGGAGCCACCGCATGCCAGGCGCTGGGCTGCATCAAGCCGCGGCCCCCTCTCTGCCCTCTCTGGGGAAACCTCTCACTTCCTCTCTCAAACCTTGGCTATTTATACATGTATGAAGCTGCCTCATTTTCCCAAGGGGGTCATTTGGCGAAGATAAAAATGGCTCGGAGAAACCACAGACCAAAATACATTTCTGACAAGAATTGCCTCCCCCTCCATGTGCCACTCGCTCGGCGAGTTCATTCGGTCCCATCCACGTGTGACATTATTGATTCGCCCAGGACACAGATGCACCCAGCCCCTGTCTCTTGCTCTCGCTCTCTGGGTCTGGGTCCTGGACCTCGGCCTCTCAAGGTCAGCCCCTACGTTCCATAGGCCAGGCCGGGGGCTGAACACATACTGAGTGACAGAATAGACCGGGCTGACAGGACAAGGCAGACTAATAAAAATAATTGCAGCTGACCTTGCGGCGTGCCTACTCCAGGCCAGGCACAATTCATTCAATGTTTATTACAACCCTAAGGGGAAGGACTATTAACCCTAGTTTGGAGGTGGGGAAACTGAGGCACCGGGGATCGATTAACTTGTCCAACGTTGCACGGTGAATAAGTGATAAGTGGCAAGTCAGGGGCTGGAGCCGGGTGGTCTGGCCCCCGAGCCCAGGTCTCAGCCGCTGATGACAGCGAAGCTGACGGGCACGTCTCTGCAAGAAGCGTCACCGTGCCGTCACTAAGGCACCGAGCATCAGTCCTCTGAGTGTGCTTATCCTTGTTTGTTGTGTTTCTAAAAATAACTAGAATGGATTTTTCTGAGCAATAATCCATTAGAAGCATTTATTGAAGCAGAAGAATATGGAATTTGAAGTCAGTAAGGCCTAGATGGCGCTCCTGGCTCTGCCCCAGCCAGCTGTGTGACCTTGCACAGGTTCTTCATCCTCTCTGAGCCCTGACTTCTCCATCCGTAAAGCGATAACATGCACACGTTGCTGAACTTTCACACGAATCTCTAGTTAAGGGGATGTGATATTCCCAGGCTGGGTCACATCTAAAGTTATACAGTGGGTCAGATCATCGTTGAGATCTTAGAAGCTAGCCGGGCATGTGGTGGTGCACACCTGTAATCCTAGTACTTGGGAGGCTGAGATAGGAGGATTGCAAGTGCGAAGCCAGCCTCAGCAACTTAGCGAGGGCCTCATCAACTTAGTGAGACCCTGTTTCAAAATAAAAAATAAAATAGGACTAAGGGTGTAGCTCGAAGGTAGAATGCTCCTAGGTTCAATCCCCAGTACCACATACATGCACCAAAAAGAGAGAGGGGGGAGAGGAAGAAGAGAAAAGGAAAAGAAAAGTTGAAGCTAAAAGAGACCTCTAGAAATCCCAGAGTTTGCTGACTCTCAGGGCCAACTAAACCATTACAAAGATGTTATGTTGAGCTGGGCGTGGAGGTGCACACTTGTAATCCCAGTACTTGGAAAGCTGAGACAGGAGGATCGCAGGTTCGAGGACAGTCTTAGCAAGTAGTGAGACTCTCATCAACCTAGCGAGATCCTGTTTCCAAATAAAAATAAAATAGGGCTGGGGGTGTAGCTCGAAGGTAGAATGCTCCTAAGTTCAATCCCCAGTACCACATACACGCACCAAAAAGAGAGAGAGGGGGGAGGGGAAGAAGAGAAAAGAAAAGTTGAAGCTAAAAGAGACCTCCAGAAATCCCGGAGTTTGCTGACTCTCAGGGCCAACTAAACCATTACAAAGATGTTATGTTGAGCTGGGCGTGGAGGTGCACACTTGTAATCCCAGTACTTGGAAAGCTGAGACAGGAGGATTGCAGGTTCGAGGACAGTCTTAGCAAGTAGTGAGACTCTCATCAACCTAGCGAGACCCTGTTTCCGAATAAAAATAAAATAGGGCTGGGGGTATAGCTCAGAGGTAGAGTACCCCTGGGTTCAATCCCCAGTACCACAATAAATAAATAAGTACATAAATAAATAAATACTACATACATGCATGCATATCATGTTGAATGTGAATTGTTCGGTCGCTTCCGAGCAGCAATTACTTCTTATTGGAAAGACATGATGTACTGAAGTGAACGCTGGACTTTGATGGAAAAGATAAGGTTTGGACTCCTGGCTCAAGAGAGAACAAATATTAGCACCTGCTTTGCCATTTGTATACCCAGTTATTTTGAGGCCAAAATACGGAGTCATTGACAAATGCTTGTAAAGGACGAGGAGCTCACAAATACAAGGCATTGTTATGTAGTGTCGTGCCTTGTCAGGAAGTGATGCCGTTTCTGGCGGTGTAGACACCTCTGGCCACGGCAGGTTAGACGCTACCCCCTGCCAAACGCGCTCCACTTCTCTGCCCGCTCTGTGCCCTGGAAGATGCTTCTCTTGGACCAACCATGTTCTGGCCTTCCAGGTCCTCTGGCTCTTCCTTCCTGCGGCGGGGGAACTGGACAAGAGAAGGGACACAGTGTTTCTGCCTGCGGCTTCCTGCCAAGCAAGCTGGGATTTGGCAGGGCTGCAATTTTCTACCTGAGACAACACTCCTGTTGAGCAACTGCTCCCTCCACTCCAGCTCTCACTGTCCACCAAGTAGGCTGCCTGGGAGGCGATCTTAAGAGGGACCGTGTAGCAAGGCATGGGGGTGCACACCTGTAATTCCAGTACTTGGGAGGCTGAGACAGGAGGAGTGCAAGTTTGAGGCCGACCTCAGCAACTTAGTGAGACTCTGTTTCAAAATAAAAAATAAAATGGGCTGGGGGTGTAGCTCAGAGGTAGAATGCCCCTGAGTTCAATCCCTAATACAAAAAAATGAAAGGACCATTTAGGGAGTGGTGAAGTGGGTTGGGAAAAGGAGGACAGCCTGTACAAGTGTGTTGATGGGCAGGTCCATGGATGGGTTGCTCACTCTCATGCCTCAGTTGTCCCCCCTGGACTGGGAGGAGGCAGGGTTCCCTCCTCTTTGCATCTAGGGACACTACCTGGCTTCCCACTGATGCTGGCTCCTGGGCCGCCCCTGCCCTCATGGCCCTCACCCCACCGACACCTCTGTGAATCGTTCCTTTGTCAGACTCTCTCCAGTCGCTCCCAATGTGCCATCTCCCTCCTGCCCAGACTCATAACAAGAATGAAAAGCCAGAACCTGCCATATTTTCCCACAGCTTTCTGTCTGAATTACAAGATGCAGCCGACACCTGAGTCCCACCCAGACCCCTCACCACCCCTGTCCTTCAAGCACCTATGGTTGTCTGCCTGTCGGGTTACCCCCACCTCCCCTCATAGGGCAGGCCACGGTGACAGGAGTTAACAGCCACAGGAGCAGCCCTCAAGCAGTGACTGAGGGGAGCTGGTGGGTAGTACCCCAGTGTCCTCAGTCCTCGGGCAGCACAGCTCTGAAGAACGTTCTACAGTTGTCCAGAGATCTGACCTGAGCTACTCACAGCTGCAACCTATGTATCAAAGCACCCTATACTGCCTGCCTTCCCTTTCACAACCCAATTCCTGACCGACCTCCCACTCTATCAGTCAGCTTCGCGTTACTATAATGAAATACCTGACCCCAGCTACTTATGAAGAAAAGGTTGATTTAGCTCAAAGTCATGGAGGTTCAAATCTTAGAGTGGGCAGCCCCAGTGTTTTGGACCTCTGATGAAGGTTCTGGGTGGCAGTGGTAGGGCCTGTGTCAATGAGTGGTCACATCATAAGACAGAGAGAGAAGAAGAGAGACCAGGGCCCACAATCCCCTTGGGAGTTGTGCCTGCAGTGACTAAGAACCCCCCATGCGGCCTCACCTCTCAAAGGTCCAACGCACTTCCCAGTACCACCACACTGAGGACTAAACCTTTGCATATGGACCTTTGGGGCGCACCTACCCACACCACAGTACCCACTGCCCTAAGGGTTCTTAGGATCACCTCCTGATGAACCTACTTGCACTCAAACTTTGTCTCCAAAGCTGCTTTGGGAAAACTCAACCTAAGATGCCCGGGACACGGCTGAGCGCCTCATCTACACAGCCACTTAGGAGGCACCGTGAACCAGTCTTTCTAAATTCCTTAGCAAGGTTTAGAGGACCCTTATGGTCAGGCCTCTGCTCACTTGCGGTTTTGCCTCCCCCATCCTTTCTCGAGCGCACTCTCTTATTTGACTTCTACCTGCCAGCCATACTCAGTTATCTGCAGTTCTCGGAACACATTCTGGTCTTCGAGCTTCTGGCCCTTTGAGCTCTCAGAGCGCCGTGGTCTGATTGCCTGCTTTCTCATGCTAGATCATAAGCTTCAGAACTCAGGAACTCTCTTATTTATCTTCAAATCCCCAAGCCTAGCACTGTGCTACACAGAGTACACTTTTTAAATAAATGCCAGATGAATTAATAGAAAAAAAATGTAGTAACCAGGCATGGCAGTGCATGCCTGGAATCCCAGTACTTGGGAGGCTGAGACAGGTGGATCGCAGGTTCGAGGCCAGCCTCAGCAACTTAATGAGGCTATCGGCAACTTAGTGAGACCCTGTTTCAAATAAAAAAAATTTTTAAATGGGGCTGGGGGTATAGCTTGGAGGTAGAATATCCCTTGATTCAATCCCTAATACCACGTACACACTGAAAAATAAAGTAATAAAGGATCAAAAATTTGTAATCATAATTACAAAATAATAATTTTGTGAAGGGAATAAAGCGATTTCTCTAAACCGGAGAAAACAGGATGGACATCAGGAGGAAAGTTCAAGCCACTTTGCAGGGCTGCGGGAGTAGAAAGAGGACGGCCATTATGTCCTTGTGAAAGAGGCGCGCACTATATTTGAAGGTCATGGAGGGCTGTGATAGTTGAGCAGAGGAATTGGAGACAATGAGGAGAGGAGGCGTTCCAGAGATGGGGGACAAGGGAGTACAAGACTGTGGGTGCAAAAGTCCTGAGACAGACCTGGCCAAGCCAGTCTGGGCAACAGCCAACAACCAGACCAGCAGGAGTGTGGGGCACCCAGCAGAGCCTGGGAGAGCAAGGGAGGCGGAAGCGGGGTGCGTCCCTGGCCAGGCAGACAGAGTCCCGACGCGACGCATGTGACTTTGCTTATTGTTTAATATGCTGCCCCTCCCCCGCACTGCCATCGTCCCTTCCTTCCTCAGCTTCCTCTGTTACTGGGTGAGGCTTCCTGTAAAGTCGTTCTGAGAACTGTAGTTTTCAGAGCTTTGGAGATCAGGAATGCCTGCCAGCAAAATTACCACCGAGCATCCCCACTGAATTCCAAGAAGCAGACCAGACAGGGACACCCCTCCCGGGAGGGGGACCAGGAGAAGCTCTCTGTACTTCCAGGCACCCATCCTTCACATAGCATTCAAGGCTGCCCAGGAACAGTAGTGTGATTCCTTTTTTTTTTTTTTTGTCAACAAAGCCAGATCATAACTACCAGGATACTTGCTATTTAAAGGAATCCCACTGTGAATCATTTCCAGGACAAAGACTCGTTGTAAACTGAATCGCCATCCTCTTTTTGTCTTTTTTTGAAAACTATATAAGGTAAATTTCCATTTTTCTAGAATCCAGGAAAAAAATGTATATAAATAACTTGGTAGTAAAAGAAAAGCATACAAGGATAACCAGCATTCACAATAATGACCACAAAATACCAGAGTCCTAGAGTCCCTTCTGGAAATTAAACAGGTGGTCAACAATCCCTTATCCACATTTCTAAAATCCTAAAGACTCTGAAATCCAATTTTTGTGGGTAAGTTTAGCACCAAAATTCATATAGCAAGCATGCCTGTAATTCCAGTACTTAGAAGGCTAGACAAGAGGATCACAAGTTTGAGGCCAGCCTCAGCAATTTAGTGAGACTCTCAGCAACTTAGCAACACCCTATTTCAAAAAGAAAAAAAGGGGAGTGTTAGGGGGTTGGGAGTGTAGCTCAGAGGTAGTGCACCCCTGGGTTCAATCCCCAGTACAGAGAGAGAGAGAGAGAGAAGAAGGAGGAGGAGGAGGAGGAGGAGGAGGAGGAGGAAGAGGAGGAGGAGGAGGGGAAACTTCATGTGGTAGCAAACACTGACCTGAACTAGTAAGAAGTCATTTATAGTCAATATTTATAGCTGCAGAAATATGAATGTGTTTTATTAAAGGGTTTGCCCCTAGACCCTGCAGGAGAGCATTGAATAACATATAGTTTATGCACAGTATTATACACTATTTGTATCTTTCTAGAATACAAAACATTCTAAATTCTAGAACACATCTGGCCCAAAGGACTTCAGATAACAGGTTATGGACTGAGCTTGTATAAATTGTGTACAACTTAATTTTAGTTTTAGACATTTTAAGAATAATCCGATTCTGTGAAAGTCGGGGTGCTAGCAATTCCCTTTTTGTCGCCCCCTTCCTTCCTCGACTCCTCCTGGGTCTGTCCTCCACCACCCGTCTCACCAGAGGCAGAGGCGTCCAGGTGGATGGCCTTACCTGGCTGGCTCCCAGGATGGCCAGCACCAGGCCAGGAGAGGAAGCTGAGGCTCCTTCCCCACCTCCTCCTCTCTTCAGGCCCATCGCGGGCACCACCTGTCCTTCTTCTGTGTCAGCTCTGCCAGGCAGCTGACCTTCGCAGTGAGGGGGGAACAGTTTACCCTCCCCTTCTGCCTTCCGCTCACGGGGCAGGGACTGCTCCCCACTCTTGCCTGGACTCAGGGTGCAGTCTCTTGCCCCACCTTGTAAGCAGCCCCTTTGTTAGAGACTCTCCATTTGATCCACCTGCAGTGAACACTGTGTCCTGCTGCATCCACTAAGGTGACCGATCAGAGCCTGCGAAGGCCCTCTGGGAGGCACTGACCTCAAATCCAGAGGCCCGCATTTGAAGAGAGGCTGACTTTGGGCACGTCCCTCCAGTTTTCTGGTCCTCGATTTTCCTATCTGTACAAGGGGCTCAGTAACGTCTATTTCAGAGTATGGCAATAATAAAGCAAATCCATGTACGGGCAAACATCCATGAAACTCTAAAGGAACGCAACATACCCAGCACTCTTGAAAAAAATAGAATATTTGATTGTTTTGAATATTCTACCCCCAGCTTTTCTGCACAAAAGGACATTTGCTTGGTTAAAAGCAAAGTATCCTGAGGCCCTGGGCTGAGACCAGAAGGGGCCACAGGTGAGGAGAAATGGAAGGCCAGGGCCTGCCCTCCCTCAGAATGTCACTGTCCTTTGCTGCCTGGGCTTAGTTCCTACCATCCTCCTCCTGTGAGTGTCCCGGACACAGGCTTCTGTGCTTGACTCCTACCCTGACCCACTCACGTGGCCTTTTCTACAGTCCACCGTCCTGTAAGCATTTGGAGTTTCATGTCTTCCAAACCCTCCACATTCTGTCCAGTGTTTCAGATACTCGATCTGCTTTAAAGTCACAGGCTTCCCAAGAGCCCCACCTTTTTTTTTAATAAGTGAAGGGTTCTTTTTAATAAGAACACTATCACTCACTAACATTCTTCCTTCTTTTGCCTCCTCATCCCAACACTATCTCAGGCAGGAATCGCCAACGATGGCTTTTATCAATAACAAATTGTTGCTCTGGCTTTCGAAAAATGCACATCAACGTCCTGTGGCCAAACTCCACCAGAAAGATATTTAAGTCTCTCCTCTTCTTTAATCATTTAAGCTTAGTGTAAGAGTTGGGGCTTTTCCTGGAGCTGGTCATTCCAGCGTCAAATGGGTGTGCCCCAGACCAAAGAACAATCAACAAGATTAAGTTACTTTGAGTTCTTAATTGATTTTCCAGAACTTCCTCTTCCTATCACAAAACACAGTTCTCTGAGCAACTCAGTTAAGCCTAACCCTACTGGGGGAGGAGTTGTGGAGCTTTAGTGAGCCTGATACACTCTGGGAATAAAAAGGATATCACATTTAAATGACTAATTGATACTTTTAGCCTCCCAATAATCCTCATTATTTACTTTGCCAAGCCTGATGCCCAAACAGATTTCGTGTTCATGTTGCGCACCTTTAGAATTGTTTAAATTCTTTTCATCCCTGGAGTTTGGTATCAAATTCGACCTGGGAATAAAAAGGAAATTCTAGTTGACTTGGCATTACCCTGATATGCAAAGATTTTGGCCAGGCTAATTATAGTAATTGCACGTAATTATTATAACTTGATACAATTTATCGTATTCTTCTTGATAATGTATAGTTATATGTTTTAAAAAAGTCAATTTCTTTTAAGGAAGAGGTGGCATGACATCTCTGTAGTATGTGTAGCCTGAACTGGGGAAGCCCTACACATTACTAGATTCTATTACAGGCACACACCTGACCTCGTGTCCCCTCCCTACCCTACTGACTACAGAATGGATGACTCTTCTATGTGTGAGTTAAACAGAACCAAAGTTCAATTCAGCAGAGCTCTATCAAGGGTCAACTCTTTCAGTAAGGGCCAGGCGGCAAATGTTAGACTGCGCGAGTCATGTGGCCTTAGCTGCAACTTCTCAACTGCCCTCCGTTGTAGTACATATGCACAAGTATTTACAGGTAAATGCCATATTGACTGCAACCATTGGAACCAATCATTTTGGTTTGCCTGAAACTGATGGGGTCCCCAGATGCAGGACTTCCAGGGTTAAAATCAGGAAGGTTCCAGGAAAACTGAGAAAAGTTGATCATAGTCTCTTCACTGGCTCTCGAAAAGTTCAGGACAAAAGCCTATGTGTGTGCATATGAATAAAGCAAATGTGTAAACCGGGCGTGGTGGTGCACGCTTGTAATCCCAGGACTTGGGAGGCTGAGACCGGAGGATCCAGGTTCATGGCCAACCTCAGCTACTTAGTGAGGCCCTTCGCAACTTAGTGAGACCGTTTCCAAATAAAGGATAAAAAATAGGGCTGGGGGTGTAGCTGGGTGGCAGAATGCCCCTGGGTTCAATCCCCAGTACCACAAATAAATAAATAAATAAATAAATAAATAAATAAATAAATAAGTAAAACAAATGTGTGGTAAATGTTAATATTTGGGGGAATTCGAGTAAAATGCCTATGCTAGTCTTACGACTTTTCTATGTCTGAAATTATATTAAAGTTAAAAATCGAGAGGAATAATGTCTGACACAGTTTGAAGAAATGTCTCTCAGATTCAGACTTGGTTTTGTGTCATGGCAGTAAGTGGCCAGCGTAGGGGCCACAAAGGTTACAAAGTGTTGTCCAGACAGCACCCCTAACAACAAGCCACCCTCCTGTACGCCAGCTGGGAGGGGGAAGCTCGTCTTAGAACACTGTATTTTTAGATCTCAAAGCCTGAGGCCCGTCAGAACATGCCTGGAGGTCAACGATCGTGTGGCCACTGATTGTACGTTGGGCTCTTTCGCTCAGGAAGAGTCTCTCAGTCTTCACAACCACCACCTTGGGGGAGACTGTCAGGAACTTTGTTCTACTGATGAAGGGGGGCAGCAAGTCTCAAAGAAGTTAACTAACTTGACCAAGGGCACCCAGCTACAGAGAGGGCCAGCTGAGATGCACAACCAGCTCCAAGGAGGCAGAGACAACACAAATGCCTAGGTCAGTCAAATAACATAGCCCTCCCTTCTGTGCAATATTGAGTAACTGTTTAAAAATGCAGATCTTAGCTGGGCATGGTGGCACATGCTTGTAATCCCAGTACTTGGGAGGCTGAGACAGGAGGATCGCAGGTTCTAGGCCAGCCTTAGCAACTTAGCGAGACCTTCAGCAACTTAGTAAGACCCTGTTTCAAAATAAAAAATGAGCGCCGGGCGTGGTGGCGCATGCTTGTAATCCCAGTACTTGGGAGGCGGAGACCGAAGGATCTGGGTTCGCAGCCAGCCTCAGCTCTCTCTCTCTATCTTTCTCTCTCTCTCTCTCTCTCTCTCCCTGTCTCTGTCTCTCTCTACTTGGTGAGGCCCTCTGCAACTTAGTGAGACCGGTTTCAAAATAAAGCATAAAAAAAAAATAGGGCCGGGGGTGTAGCACGGAGGTAGAACGCCCCTGGGTTCAATCCCCAGTACCACAAAAATAAATAAATAAATAAATAAATAAATAAATAAATAAATAATGAAAAAAGGTCTGGGGATGTAGTTTAGAGGTAGAATGCCCTTGGGTTTAATCCCCAGTACCAAGATAAATAAATAAATATACAAGTAAATAAAATGAAAATTAGGAGATATTGTTGTACACGCAACAGGGGAGGTTATCAATGATATATGGTCGAGTCAGAATAACCAAGCTGCATTTAGTTTGTGTTGTATGAAGCCTTTGTATGAGTATGTGTTTAATTTCCACAAATGTGTGTGTGCAAAACTATATGCATATACACACTTTGGGGCTTAACAGAAAGGTGGAGGGCAAGGTCAGCTTTTATGGTGCATACGAATCAGCTGATGAACTTGTTAAAATGCACATTTCAATGCCAGGGGCCCATGCGCACCCAGAATCAGGAAGGCCATCAATCAAACTGTTTCCTGTGGTTTCACCTGAGAGAATAGGGATTATTACTTTTAAGTTTAAAAATTTTTATGCTGTGTGAACATTTTGAACAGGCATGTACCCCTTTCACACTATTAAAATGTGTGTTTGGGTTTTTTTGTTTGTTTGTTTTTTGTTTGTGTGGTACTGGGGATTGAACCCAGAGGCATTCTACCTCCAAGCTACACCCTCAGCCCTATTTTTTTTTTTTTTTTTTTTTTTTTTTTTTG
>PVJS01042157.1:5224-17734 GCA_004027185.1 Glis glis | reverse complement strand
AAAAAAAAAAAAAAAAAAAAAAAAAAAAAAGGAAGGAAGGAAGGAAGGACAGGGCTTGCCCAGAGCAGAGGCTGAATGAAACCAAGACATACCCACGGCTCTCGACCCCAGCTCACCATGTGATCTCTGGCTGAATTGTCTCCCCTCCTGAGACAGATGGCCCTTCCTTCCTTCCTTTCTTCCTGTACTGGGGTTGAACCCAAGGCATTCTACCTCTGAGCTACACCCAGCCCTATTTCATTTTTTATTTTGAAACAGGGTCTCACTAAGTTGCTGAGGGTCTCACTAAGTTATGAGGGCCTCCCTAAGTTGCTGAGGCTGGCCACGAACCTGCGATCCTCCTGTCTCAGCCTCCCAAATATTGGGATTACAGGCATGTGCCACTGCGTCTGGCTTTAATCTACATTATTTACATTCTTCTTGGTTGTTTTCTTAAGTTTATATGACCAACAATTTCCACAGTGTAAATACTTCTACCAACCGTAAGTCACTAAAAGCAGAGTTGGTTAGAGATAGGTAATAGTCCAACATTGTGTAGTATTTTCATGAGATAAATACCATAGATATCAATAACCTCAAAAGCACAGATGATACCAAAATGTAGTAAAATAACTAGGAAATGATGAGTTTCAAGTATTTATCTTTGTTTCAATGTACTTAATTTAATTATAAGTATATATCATTTAATTTTTAATAACTATATTTAATAACCAGTTCATAAAATTCCTGAAAGTTTAATAATTGCCTCTTGTGAGCTATTAGAAGCTGCCTGCAGCACTCCACTGCCAAAGATTGTTGTACCAGGCTCGAACCAAACTTGGTAAAGAGAGATAGATCAACTGATCAGCATACTAATACCTAATGACATTTTTTTATTTTTGTGGTATCGGGGATTGAACCCAAGGGCATTCTACCTCTGAGCTACACCCCCGGCCCTTTTTTTTTTTTATCCTTTATTTTGAAACCGGGTCTCACGAAGTTGTAGAGGGCCTCACTAACTAGCTGAGGCTGGCCGCGAACCCGGATCCTCCGGTCTCTGCCTCCCAAGTACTGGGGTTACAAGCGTGCACCACCACGCCCGGCTCCTAATGAACTTTTAAGGCCAGTTCTTCTTCCTTAAGTGATATCATTAGCCGTATGACTGAGGGAGTAATTCCAGGCCAGTGTGGATCCCCTAGGCCGGCCTTCCTTCCTTCCTTCCTCTCTCTCTCTCTCTCTCTCTCTCTCTCTCTCTCTCTTTCTTTCTTTCACTGGGGATTGAACCCAGGGGTGTTCTACCTCTGAGCTACACCCCCAGCCCTTTATTTCTTTTATTTATTTATTTATTGTTTGCGGTACCGGGGATTGAACGCAGGGGTGTTCTACCTCCGCGCTACGCCCCCGGCCCTATTTTTTATACTTTATTTTGAAACCGGGTCTCACTAAGTTGCGGAGGGCCTCACTAAGTAGAGAGAGAGAGAGAGAGAGACAGGGAGAGAGAGAGCAAGAAAGCTGAGGCTGGCCACGAACCTGGATCCTCCGGTCTCCGCTTCCCAAAGTACTGGGATTACAAGCATGCGCCACCACGCCCGGCTATTTATTTCTATTTAGAAACAGGGTCTCGCTAGGTTAATGAGAGTCACTACTTGCTGAGGCTGTCCTCGAACCTGTGATCCTCCTGTCTCAGCCTCCCAAGTACTAGGATTACAAGCGTGCGCCACCACGCCCGGCTTCAGTGTTTCTTAAATGGAGTCCCTGTGCCAACAGCCTCAGCATAACCTCAGACTTTGTACAAATGCAAATTTGGGGGCCCACTGCCAACCTGCTGAATCAGAACCTCCGAGGATAGGCCCCAGCAATCTGTTTCTGATGTGCCTGGTGATGTTCAATGTATTACTGACGCATCCTCAAGTTTGATGCTCCTTTCTGAGGACTACAGTTTGAATAGTTCTGCTTTTTGGTGTGTCCCGCATTGTTCTTGCTCCCTGCTGTGGGTGATGGAGTGTCAACTTTAATATTCAGAACCCTGTTACTACTTCCAGGCGTGCTCAAAGCACAGTGGTTAGGAAAAGAGTTCTCATCAATCCATCCCTGTGCAAGGTTTCACCTCCATCCTCCAGCTTTTGCAAAGCGATGCTAGAGTCCAGGAGCTCCTTGCAGTTTCGCTGACCCCGGGCTCGGCTGACACGAGCTCTGTGGGATCTGTATTCTCCTGCACTGTGGACCCAGCAGGGGCGGTTTAAATTGCTGTTAGTCAGCAGAGGGGCTTCCTGCTTGGATAGGGAGCTCAGTGTAGATGCTCCATTTATTCTATCCTGTGACCTGGACTCTGATACAAAGCGAAGCATTCTTCCTTCGCTATAAATGAGCTGAAATCATAGAAATCCCCGGTCAAATGGGCTTAGACAACAAGTCATTTTGTTATTTTTCATGGTCCTTCTTTATTTTTTTCCCCTGCGGTGCTGGGGATCAAACCCAGGGCTTCGCGTGTGCTAGGCAAGTGCTCTACCACTGAGCTGTGCCCCCAGTCCTTTATTATTTTTCGTAACTAAAGTCTATGGGCTTCGGGGCTGGTTGGTTTAGAAGCTCAGCAATGGTATTAAGACCCAAGTTGTTTGAAACTTTCTGTTGTGCCAATCTCCATGCTGATCCATCCTCTGGCCAGAGTACAAAGTAGAGTACAGAGTAGAGTTTTGTGTTTTCCCTTTACTGGGGATTGAATTTAGGGGTGCTCTTACCACTGAGTTACATGCCCAGTCCTTAAAAAAAATTTTTTTTTGGTGGTACTAGAGATTGAACCCAGGGGCATTCTACCTCCATGCTACACCTCCAGCCCTATTTTATATTTATTTTTGAAACAGGGTCTAAGTTGCTGAGGGTCTCACTAAATTGCTGAGACTGGCTTCAAACCTGCAATCCTCCTGTCTCAGCCTCCCAAGTACCGGGATTATAGGTGTACACCACTACACTTGGCAAAAAATTATTTTACATTCTGAGACAGGGTCTTCCTAAATTGCCCAGGCTGGCCTCAAACTTGCAATCCTCCTGCCTCTCAAGTAGCTGGGATTACAGGTGTGCTCAGAGCAGGGGTTCTTGCTTGGGCTCCACACACAAACTCAGGGAGCCATGAATCTGAGTGGGAAAAAGGATTACATCAGTAAACTCTAACGGAAAGTTGGCATTTCCTTCCATTATGAATTCAAGCAACAGCTACAGTAGTAGTAGTGGTCTGTGGCTTCGCCACCAATAGAAATGACATGCATTTCCATTTAGCATTACAGTTGTGAATATGTAATGGTATATAACTTATATTCAAGCTGGGCGTGGTGGCGCACGCTTGTAATCCCAGTACTTGGGAGGCTGAGACTGGAGGATCTGGGTTCGCAGCCAGCCTCAGCTACTTAGTGAGGCCCTCTGCAACTTCGTGAGACCGGTTTCAAAAATAAAGTATAAAAAATAGGGCCGGGGGTGTAGCTCGGAGGTAGAATGCCCCTGGGTTCAGTCCCTGGTACCGCAAAAAAAAAAAAAAGAAGTGGATAAATTGGGCTGGGGGTGTGGCTCAGTGGTAGAGCACTTGCCAAGCATGTACAAGGTCCTGTTTTCAATCCCCAGCACAGCAAACAACAATAACAAGTATCAATACAGAATTAAACAGATTATGATGATTTCGGTTCCTTTCTTCCTTGGCATTCCATTTCTTTTATTTATTTTTATTTTTATTTTTATTTTTTTGCGGTACTGGGGATTGAACCCAGGGGCATTCTACCTCCGGGCTACACCCCCAGCCCTATATTTTTACTCTTTATTTTGAAACAGGATCTCACTAAATTGTGGAGGGCCTCACTAAGTAGCTGAGGCTGGTCGTGAACGTGTGATCCTCCTCTCTCAGCCTCCCAAGTACTAGGATTACAAGCGTGCGCCACCACGCCCGGCTCTTTCTTTCTTTTGGTGGTACTGGGGATTGAATTTAGGGGTATTCTACCTCTGAGATATACCCAAACCCTTTTTTTTTTTAATTCTGAAACAGCCTGTTTATATTTTATTTTTATGAAGTTGCTGACGGCCTCGCTAAGTTGCTGAGGCTGGCCTTGAACCTGCAATTGTCCTGTCTCAGCCTCCCAAGTACTGAGATTACAGGCGTGTGCCACCATGCCTGGCTTCGCATTTCTTGTATGTTCCCTGAAACCTTGGGACAACTTCTCCATGAGAACCATGAGCCTGGGTCTGAGAGCTCCAAGTTCTCTATGGAAATAGAAGACGTGATGGAGAAGGGATGGTACCCTGTGATATAATTTTTGATCTAGTGCTCCAAAGATTTACACTAAGACAATAAAACCACTAATTCTGTCTCCTAGTATACCAGGAAATGGAAGCTTTGCAGAAAAACCAAGTAGTATTATAATTACAGGCTTTTAAGTAAGTATCAGGGGTGATATTTAGCACCAAACAATGAGATGTTGAAGACCTATTGTTTTTTGTCCTGTTCATAGAGTGAAATCAGACTCAGCAGAATTCAGGGACTTTTAAATAGATTTGGAAGTGACTTTGAGCCAAGGTGCCTGCCACTGACAGAGTAAATTATCAAGGCAATAAGAGGCTGGAACTTCAGCCTGGGAAAATGGTTAATTGCTTTGCCCTCTAGTTATTGTGTTGGTCCTATGCTTACTGTAGAGTGTAGTAGCATTCCAAGAGAGGGGCTATAAATTTCTTGGCAGGGGGAACCTATTCCGGAATGGAATGAAGGCTGGAAAGACTAGCAGTCATTAATGCCAATGTTAATTATCATTCATGGGAAATATATATTTTTTTGTACTAGGGATCGAACCCTGGGGCATTCTACCTCCAAGCTACACCTCCAGCCCTTTCATTTATTTTTATTTTTGAAACAGGGTCTCACTAAGTTGCTGAGGCTGGCCTTGAACATGATATCCTCCTGTCTCAGCCTCCAAAGTACTGGGATTACAGGCACGCACCACCGCGCCCAGTTTAATACATGTCTTTTCCAGGCAATGTTGTCTAACAGAACCCTTGAATTTTGGCCTTTTCTTGTGTTCTTGATTCCCTTCCTCTCATTTGCACATACACATGTGTATTCACCAACAAAGTATACACACAATATGGACACATTCAACATAGTCTCAGGCTGGTATTGATTTAGGTACATGTATGTACACAGGGATCTAGGTCACGGACAGTGTTAACCCAGGTGCTTTAATAGTGCACACCTATCATCCCAGTGACTCAGGAGGCTGAGGCAGGAGGATCACAAGTCTGAGGCCAGCCTGAGAAACTTAGCGAGACCCTATCTCAAGATAAAAAATAAGCCAGGCATGGTGGTGCATGCTTGTAATCCCAGTACTTGGGAGGCTGAGACAAGAGGATCGCAGGTTTGTGGCCAGCCTCAGCTACTTAGTGAGGCCCTTCGCAACTTATTGAGACCCTGTTTCAAAAATAAAGAATAAAAAATAGGGCCAGGGGTGTAGCTCGGAGGTAGAATGCCCCTGGGTTCAATCCCCAGTACCGCAAATAAAATAAAATAAAATAAAATAAAATAAAGAGTGAATGAATAAATAAATAAATAAATATAAAAAGGGCTGGGGGTGTTGCTCAGTGGTAGAGCGCCCCTGAGTTCAATTCCTAGTACCCATCCCCTACAAAAAAAAAAAAAAAGATGATGCCGGCTTGAGAAAGCATATTGTATGAAGAAGTAAAAATTGTATTGATTTCACTAGCCCTTCAGCCTCACCCCCCCTTGCCCCAGGCTCATTGCATTTGTTCTATTTCCTGATCTCTTGTCCTGGGCTTTGTGCTATACAGAATGTACTAGTCACACTGTCTGCTCTTAGGCGCTGACAGGCAAAGGCTGGTAGCATTCATATGACTCGGGCTGCTGGGGGTGGAGGTGACTGCGGCTGCTGCTGCTTGGGTGTTACCTGGGTGGGTGGGTGGTGTTGAGACAGGTGGGCTCCTTCACACACCATGCACTTGCGAAGGCGTTCTGTGCTGGGGAGCTGTTTGTTCCTGCGCCCCGCAAGCTGTTGGCTGCCTCTGCTGAAAAGAGGCTGATTCCCCAGCAGAACTTTCTACTCAAGGGCTGTTTTAGAAATGACTTCCCCTCGCCGGGCGTGGTGGCGCACGCTTGTAATCCTAGTACCTGGGAGGCTGAGACTGGAGGATCCAGGTTCGCGGCCAGCCTCAGCTACTTAGTGAAGCCTCCGCAACTTCGTGAGACCCTGTTTCAAAATAAAGTATAAAAAATAGGGCCGGGGGTGTAGCTCGGAGGTAGAATGCCCCTGGGTTCCATCCCCGGTACCGCAAAAAAAAAAAAAAACAAAAAAGAAATGACTTCCCCTTGCAGCCGGGCTTGTCACCAGGCTCTTTCTCCATCCAGTGTGTCCAGTCTGGCAAGAAGCAGGCAGACAGTCCTCCAGAGCCTGGGAGCCATCCTGACAGGGCTGTCACCAGGTGCTCAGGGAAGCAGGAAGTGTCCAAAGGCAAAGGTTCAAGTGAAGGACAGTCAGCTCCAGGCTGGGCAGGCACCTGGCTCCTGGACCCAGAGATCAGAGGGGCAGCCAGAGGGCACTGCCAGGAGGGGAAGCTCTTATCCCTGGGCCCAGGAGCTGCTCCTCCGGCCTTGTTGGCACACGTATGGAGTGGAGGGTGGTAGCTGGAAGGCTGGCGATCTGCAGGTTGAACCTAGCCTGATTCAGGGGAGGATGGAGACCCAGAACAGCTCTCAAAGTCTGGTTCCATGAAACCTGGAAAAAAAATAAAACAAAACAAGAGTTCTGGGATTAAATCAACTGGAGAAACATTGAGTTAAATAAAGGGAAACCGATTTCTATACTAAAAGATCTCAAATCTATAATTTGTCTAAGAGTGTAAATCTTTAGGCAGGGATTAGAGTATATAATGTTTCTCAGACCTTTTGGACAGTGGGATCCTTTTTTGGTATAAACAGCTCTTGGAGGAAGAGATCCACAGGACACGTTTCAGGAAAACACTACCCTATGCTTTCCTTACATAGGAAGGCTACGTGATCAAGCTGAGGACTTGGATCTTGGTGCCTGGATGCTGGATTTTGTGGGGTTTTATTGTTTTTGTTTTTGTTTTTTTTTGCAGTACTTTGGATGGAACCCAGGGGCATTCTACCTCCAAGCTATACCCCCGGCCCTATTTTTTATACTTTATTTTTTTTTTCGGTACCTGGGATGGAACCCAGGGGCGTTCTACCTCCAAGCTACATCCCCGGCCCTATTTTTTTATACTTTATTTTGAAACTGGGTCTCACAGAGTTGCGGAGGGCCTCACTAAGTAGCTGAGGCTGGCCGCGAACCCGGATCCTCCAGTCTCCGCCTCCCAAGTACTGGGATTACAAGCGTGCGCCACCACACCCGGCCTTGGATGTTGGATTTTGAATTTGGCTATTCGTGGGATTTCTTTAGGACTTTAACTTGGGTGTTTCTTGCAACACTGGTCAATATGTATGTCAGGAGAGTCCTTTAGGGACCCAGATCTCTTGATATTTGAATAAGACATTAGTTCTCAGGCTGAGATTGTACACGTGACTTCAGGACTGAAGTAAGAGAAGCGACTAGGCAGTGTCCGCCTGGAGTGGCGGTGGGTGCTGGTGGTGTATAACCCCAGCCTTGAACAATGGTGGGGGAGAAGAGCATGAAGATGAATCGCAGGGAGGGAGGGGCACAGAGCGGTGCTGAGCGAAAAGGAGCAGGGTAGCCTATGTGGTAGGAGAGAGCTAGGATCTACAGTTGGATAAACTTGTTCACATCCTGGTTCAACTACTTACTCATCAGATGTGGAATCCAGACAAGTTTTTAAACCATTCTGAGGCTCGATTTCTATGTCTATAAAATGCGATTCGTAATAGCATCTACCTCCCAGGGTACTTGTGAAAAATAAATGAGACAATACACACCGATCGACATATGACCTGCCTCAAATCAGGGGCCAGTTCTTTTTTTTTTTTTTTTTTTGCAGTACCAGGGATTGAACCCAGGGGCGTTCTACCTCTGCGCTACACCCCCGGCCCTATTTTTTATCTTTTACTGAAACCGGGTCTCACGAAGTTGAGGAGGGCCTCACTAAGTAGCTGAGGCTGGCCGCGAACCCGGATCCTCCGGTCTCCGCCTCCCAAGTACTGGGATTACAAGCGTGCGCCACCACGCCCGGCTCTAGGGGTCAGTTCTGATACAGAAATAAAGATATATCCATTGAGAGAAGCGACCAGAGAATGAACGTGCACTGCTATACACTGATGGACGGGGACAAGGTAGACAGGTGCGTGGACGGAATGTTATGGTCTGAATGTCTGTGTCTCCTCCCAAATTCATTTGTTGCCAAGTGATGGTTTCACGAGCCAGGCTTTGGGGAGGAGATTAGTTCACGGAGGCAGAGCCCTCAGGAATGGGATTAGTGCCTTATAAAACAGGCTCAAGAGAGATTCCTTACCCCTTCCGCCATGTGAGTACATGTGAGAGAAGGTGCCACGAACCAGGAAACAGACCCAGATAACGTATTTGCTGGCACCCTGATCTTGAATTCCCAGCCTCCAGAACTGTGGGTTATAAATTCCTGTTGTTTGTTTGTTTATTTATTTATTTATTTATTTATTTGTACTGGGGATGGAACCCAGGGGCATTCTACCTCCAGGCTACACCTCCAGCCCTATTTTATTCTTTTCTTTTGTTTTGTTTTGTTTTTGCGGTACCGGGGATTGAACCCAGGGATGTTCTACCTCTGAGCTACACCCCCGGCCCTATTTTTTTTAACCTTTATTTTGAAACCGGCTTCACGGGGTTGCGGAGGGCCTCACTAAATAGAGAGAGAGAGAGAGAGAGAGAGACAAGGAGAGAGAGAGAGATAGAGAGAGCGCTGAGGCTGGCCGTGAACCCGGATCCTCCGTTCTCTGCCTCCCAAGTACTGGGATTACAAGCGTGCGCCACCATGCCCGGAGCTATTCTTTTATTTTGAAACAAGGTCTCACTAAGTTGCGGAGGGCCTCACTAAGTTCCTGAGGATGGCCGCGAACCTGCGATCCTCCTGTCTCGGCCTCCCAAGTACTGGGATGACAAGCATGCGCCACCACGCCCGGCTTCCCTGTTGTTTATAAACTACTCGGTCTCTGGTATTTTGTTATAACAGCCAGGATGGACTAAGATAATGGAGTTACTTTGGTACATTCAGGGTGGGTGGGTTGAAGGAAGGAGAGAGGCATGATACAGAACCCATTTTCTGCTTCTGCAGCTTGGGCCATGCTGGGTTGAACTTTGCTCTCAATAGTCAGTGTGCCATGGAAGAAAATCGCTAAATCTAGAATCCTTTGACACGCAGGGTGGTTCTGTAACTGGGCTGTGGGCTGGGGGAGGGATCCCGGCCACTGGAGAGCCTGGCATTTTCACTGCAAAGGGACAGAAAAGGTCACTGGCATTTTGGGATGCCTGGAACCTAGTGAACTGAGCAACGAGATCACCAATTCACCCTCTGGCTGCAGAGTCCCATCTCAAGAGGTGATTCATAGCCTAATGGCAGAAGGAGGGGCATCATGAGCAGCTGTTGGCCGGGCGTGGTGGCGCACGCTTGTAATCCCAGTACTTTGGGAGGAGGCAGAGACCGGAGGATCCGGGTTCGCGGCCAGCCTCAGCGCTCATGAGCGCGCGCGTGATCTCTCTCTCTCTCTCTCTCTCTCTCCCTCTCCTCTCTCTCTCTCTTTCTCTCTCTCTCCTCTCTCTCTCTTTTCTCTCTCTCTCTCTCTCTCTCTCTCTCTTTCTCTCCCTAGTGAGGCCCTCCGCAACTTCGTGAGACCTGGTTTCAAAAATAAAGCATAAAAAATAGCGCTGGGGGTGTAGCACGGAGGTAGAACGCCCCTGGGTTCAATCCCCGGTACCGCAAAAAAAAAAAAATAAATAAATAAATAAATAAAATAATGAGCAGCTGTTTCTCCTCACTCTCTGGGCCAGGCACAGGCCATCTGAGGAAAAGGATTCAAGGTGAGGCCTGAAGCAGTTTGTGCCACAGGAAGGGAAACAGGAGACAGCTGGCTTGTGAGTTATTAAGGCCACACCCGGCCCGTTTCAAAGAGCGTCCTCCTTGATGTTGAGGTGAGGGGGCCGGGAGGGCTGTTAAGTGTGGTCTCCAGAGTGAGATGCTGCAAGCCTTGGAAAGGGCTCTTTCTGGGTGTGAAGGATGTAGGCTCCGGCCATATTTATTTATTTATTTATTTTTATTTATTTATTTTTTTTGCAGTACCGGGGATTGAACCCAGGGGCGTTCTACCTCCGAGCTACACCCCCAGCCCTATTTTTTATACTTTATTTTGAAACCGGGTCTCACGAAGTTGCGGAGGGCCTCACTAGGTAGAGAGAGAGAGAGAGAGAGAGAGAGAGCTGAGGCTGGCCGCGAACCCGGATCCTCCGGTCTCCGCCTCCCAAAGTACTGGGATTACAAGCGAGCGCCACCACGCCCGGCCCAGACACATTTTATTAGTAAGTTGCTTTGTGGTGTTTTCCAGTGTTGATTGTCCCAGCGCAGTGCACGATGCGTGGTGGAGACGCGGTTATCTCCTGCCCCTGTGATGGTTCCATAGGCTTCAGGAGCAAGAAGATTCCGATTCCTAGGAAGGACAAAAAGAACAACGTTTATAGTGAAAAGAGCACTGGCTTTAGAGTTACACAAGCTCGACTGGGCTTCAAATCTTGCTCTTTAATATACAATTACAATGCACCAATAAAAAGTTTAAAAACAAACCTTGCTCTAAATCCCTTTAGCTTTGTGACTTTGGGAAAGTTATTTAACTTCTGAGTTCAGTTCCCTTGGTGTGAAACATGGATAATGATATGTACCTCACAGCATTATTATTATTTTTTTTTTTTTGCGGTACCGGGGATTGAACGCAGGGGCGTTCTACCTCCGCGCTACACCCCCAGCCCTATTTTTTATACTTTATTTTGAAACCGGGTCTCACGAAGTTGCGGAGGGCCTCACTAAGTAGAGAGAAAGAGAGAGAGAGAGACAGAGAGAGAGAGCTGAGGCTGGCCGCGAACCCGGATCCTCCGGTCTCTGCCTCCCAAAGTACTGGGATTACAAGTGTGCGCCACCACGCCCGGCTTACTTTGTCCCTTCTTTCACCTTTTCTGGGAAAAGCAGACCACGTGGGCTGTCCTCTGAACACCAGGAACAAAAAAGGCTACACAGAGAAGATAGGTGGAGCATGCTTGTCCATTCTTTCGTTCATTCCGCTTGTATCTATTGAACACCTCGTGCCTCCACAGGGGTTTCAGTCCGTAGGCTACTTATTCAAGGACCCACTTCACAAACAGCACACCTGCCAGCAGCGTGGCCTTGGTCAAGTCACTTAACTTCCTTGGACCTCAGTCTCGACAGCCCTGTGATGGGTTAAAAGACACCTACTTGGTATGTAGCAGGCACACAATGAATATTCTTTCTTCCCATCTTCTCCTCCTTTCCAAATGTCTGCTGAGAGAGGGCGGATCGGAGTCTGCCAGCACTCATTTGCATGTGATTTTGTATAAATGTGGGATGTCTTTTAAGCCGGGGAGGTGGAAATGCTGCCAGAGGCTCGCTTTTGTCTCCACTCTTCTGCTAACCATGCCTGCAGAAGAGTCATTGCCTAAATTGAGTGGCCTAAAACAACAGCAACCCTTGTGTTCTTATCTCGTGGTTCTGCGGGTAGACTGGGGTTGACTAAGTGGTCATCACTTAGAATCTCGTGGGCACTTGCGATCAGAAGTTTGCTGGAACTAGAGTCATTTCTCAAGGCTTCTTCACTAACATGATTGACATCGATGCTGGCTATTGGCTCGGAGTCCCCCAGACACCTCCACCCACACGTGGCCTCTCCATGTGGTCTGGGTTTCCTCACAGCATGGCAGCTGGGCTCCAAGAATAAGCGTTCCCAGAGAACCGTGTGGAAGCAAAAATACTGCTTCCACCAGAGTCACAGATCTGCCTAGCTTCAGGTGGAGGAAAGGAGATCACATCTCTTGATGGGGAAGCCATCAATGTCACATTGTAAGAACCTGTGGGGTGGGAGATCTTGCCGCAGTAATTGTGGACAATACAATCTGTCACGCTGCCCAACCAAGAGGAACATCCAGAAGAAGCCTGTGGCCTGATTCCTGCAGCTGAAGTTGCTAGTTATGGAAAAGCACAGGTCTTTGGGCCTAAGGGGGGGATTCAGTCACTGCCAAGGTAGTTCTTAAAATTCTGGAGTTCCAGAATTGGATTAGATTCTCTCAGAGGGCAATGGGTAGAAAAATAGGGAAGGAGCGGGGTGTGGTGGCGCATGACTGTAATCTTAGTACTTGGGAGGCTGAGACGGGAGGATCGCAGGTTCAAGACCAGCTTCAGCAACTTAGTGAGGCCCTGTTTCAAAATGAAAAAATAAGCCGGGCGTGGTGGCGCATGCTTGTAATCCCAGTACTTGGGAGGCAGAGACTGGAGGATCCGGGTTCGCGGCCAGCCTGAGCTACTTAGTGAGGCCCTCCGCAACTT
>PVJS01042156.1:0-17635 GCA_004027185.1 Glis glis | reverse complement strand
TTGAATAACATATGCTGCTTTTCCATTAGATGACCCATCTGTAAATACTAACAAGGCATCTTTTAAAGGCTCCTGTTTTATAATTTTTGGAAAAACTAAAGCATTATTATTTACAAATTGTAACAATTTATCTTTAGGATAGTGGTTATCAATCTCCCCTTCAAAAGCTGCAAAAGCAATTGCCCAAGAATCCACATTTTGAAACAACCAGTCCACTTGCTGTTTAGTGAATGGAACTCCTATTAAGGCAGGTTCTCTTCCAAAATATTTTCTAGATTCCATCCTAACCATTTGTACTAAGCATGCAACTGCCTCCCAATAAGGTATTAAAACTCTGGAAGGAGATACAGGTAAATGGATCCACAGCGATGGCCCTTCTTGCCAAAAAACAGCAGTAGGTATATGGGCGGTAGATAATATATAAGCTGCCTAATTTTTGGTATAATCCAAATATTGTACTAGTTGCTGTTCTATAGCTGATTCCATTACCTGTAATGCTTGCCTACCTTCCTTAGTTAAAGTCCTTTCTGATGTGGGATTAGAATCTCCTTTTAAAATATCAAACAGTGGTTTCAACTCCCATATGGAAATCTTTAAATGTGGACGAAGACAATTAATGTCACCCAATAATTTTTGAAAATCATTTAAGGTTTTTAGCCTATCTTTTCTAATTTGAATCTTTTGTGGCTTAATCACCTTAAGATATAGAATATGTCCTAAATAATTATATGGTGGCTCAGTTTGTACTTTTTCAGGAGCAATGATTAATCCTTGCCTTTTTAAAGCCTCTTGCAAACAGGCATAAACAGCAAGCACTGTCCCTTCTTGCCTATGAGCCAATAAAATATCATCCATATAGTGAATAATATATACCTGCCCATATTTCTTCCTCACCTTTGATACTGCTTGAGCTACAAACTTCTGGCACAAAGTTGGACTATTAGCGATCCCTTGAGGCAACACCTTCCAATGATATCTTTTTATGGGTTCCTTGAAATTAACTGAGGACACACTAAAGGCAAACCTTTTACAATCCTGAGGGGCCAGGGGTATGGTATAAAAATAATCTTTTAGATCTAAAATAATTTTAAAAGTATCTTTTGGAATTGCCACGGGATTTGGCAACCCAGGTTGCAAGGCACCCATCCATGGTCTTATTTACTTGTCTTAGATCTTGCAATAACCTCCATTTTCCTGACTTTTTCCTAATGACAAAGATTGGAGAATTCCAAGGGGAACTAGAGGGTTCAATGTGACCGCTGTCAAGCTGTTCCTGTACTAACTGCTCGGTGGCCTGTATCTTCTCAGCTGTAAGAGGCCACTGATCCATCCACACAGGTCCCTCACTCTTCCATGTTATAGGATCTGCATGGGGTACAGGCTGTTCAGCTGCCTCTTCTAAAAATACCCCAAACCTAGTCAGGGGGGCTTCCTAATGGGGTGCAAAGGTTCTGACATTCCTTGGCTATTCTTTCCTAAACCTGAACTGGGCAATAATCCTTGATTAAACATCTGTTGAGATACTGTTTCACTAGGGCTATATAGGTACACTCCCATCTTACTCATCACATCTCTCCCCCAGAGAGTCATAGGTAATCGGGGTACTATGTATGGTTGAAAACATCCTTTATGACCCTCTCCATCTTCCCACTGCAATTCATTACTACTTTGTTCTGGATTTTGACTCTGACCAATCCCTTGCAAATGCGTGATAGAAGGCTGTTTAGGCCAATGTAACAGCCATTGATCTGCAGTGATAACTGAAACATCTGCCCCAGTATCAAGCAAGCCTTTAAATTCTTTTCCATTGACTAAAAGCTTTAATTCAGGCCTCTGTGCTCCAATAGCCTGCACCCAGTATGCATCTGACGAACCAAAACCCATTTCTCCTCTCTTTCCTCGCTAAATGGTATTTTTCAGTCTGTACTTGGGGTAACAGCACTAGTTGAGATAATTGTTGTCCTTCTTTAATAACTGAAATTCCATTAGGGGAATGAGTCATAACCTTAATTTCTCCCTCATAATCTGCGTCTATAATTCCTGGAGCTACCAAAATTCCCTTTATGGTAGTACTACTTCTTCCTAGTAATAAACCCACCATTTCCTTTGGTAAAGGTGAGATTAAAACTCCAGTGGGCAAAGCTTGAATTCCCATCTCAGGAGTTAATACTGTGTAGGTGGCGGCACTGAGGTCCAATCCTGTGCTGCCTGGGGTTGCTCTACAGAGGTCCTGAACGGATTGTTTTGTTGAGGGACAAATGTCTGCAGTGCCCCATAACATTGCTGCAGGGCCTGGGGCTGGCCCCTCTTCCCGTTTCCCAGGAGGATAGGATTTCCCATTACATCCTTTTGGGATTTACATTCATTAGCCCAATGTTTTCCTCTTTTACATTTAGGACACAACCCTGGTTCCTTCTTGGCTGGATTACCCTGGGCATTGTTTTACTTGATGTCCCATCTGGCCACATCCAAAACAGCCTTTGGGAGGACCTGCAGTCCTACCTCTGGGACCCCTGGCTTGCTGAAAAAGCACTTCTTTAACAGTCTTTCCTTGCAGGGCGGCTGCCATTGCTAGCCCTTGAGTATAAGACGGTCCAATATCAGAGCACAGTCTAATATAATTAGACAGATCTTTTTTCTTTCTAAATGGCCTTAAGGCTGCTTGACACGTGGCATTAGCATTTTCAAAAGCCAATTGTTTTACCAAAAGCAGTCCTGCATCTCCATCTCCTAACAGCCGACCCGTTGTTTGTAACAGTCTGGCTACGAAGTCTTGATAAGGTTCATCTGGCCCCTGTCTGATCTTGGACAATCATCAGTATGTCTCCCAGAGGAGGGGAGCTTATTCCAAGCCCTTCTTGCTGCAGCATTCATTTGCATGTAAGCTGTGATATTAAAATTTAATTGCTGAGCCGTTTCTTGTATTATCCCTCTCCTGCAAGCATATCAAAATCTCTAGGAATCTCTTGTGCCCGATTAATATCTGCTGTAGCCTGGCACTGTTCTGTAAATTCTGATTTCCACAGTAAAAAATCTCTACCTGGTAAACATGCTCTAGCCAGCTGTTTCCAGTCTGCAGGGCACAGGGCCTCTAAGGAGAAAGATTCCAAAATAGCTTGTGTAAAAGGTACAGTAGGTCCATACTGAGCACATGCAGTTTTCAACTCTTCTAGTTGTTTAAAAGGGATAGTTGCATGACTTCTAACTCTATTACCCTGCCCATCATCCTGCTCTATGGCCGGGAATAGCTGAAATCCAGTAACATCTTCACCCTGCTGTGCTGCCTGGTTAACAGCAGCCTGCAAAGGTGACATGGTGGATAAAGGATAAGGTTTTCTGGGAGGCCTTTGTGCCACCGCAATTATAGGTTTTATGGAAGGCAGAGGATCCAGACCTGCTATGACTGAAGAAGATAGACTTGGTGGGCAGCTAGTACGTTTTAGCTGCAAAAGTTTTACCTGACATTTCAAATTTTTCACCTCCTTCCTTAATTTCTGCATCTCATGCTGACCCTCTTTTTCCTCTACCTCTGGCTGTGCCAAGGCTATCAAAGGAGGAAAATTATCCTGATGATACCTGGAAGCCTCTTCTAAGTTTTACTCATCTCCTGGATCTAGGGGCTCACCACCAAAAAATGACTACGACGCCTCAGCCCATACCGGCTCAGGCGGTGCAGAAGGCTTACTTTCACTCTCTCGCACCAACACTTGGCACAAGCAAGTGGCTATTTCCTAGGCCCATTTTCTTCTATATTACACTTCTCCCAATATTCTTTTTCTATATTATAATTCTCTCGAGGTTTTTTCTATATTACACTTCTCCCAATAGTTACTCACTGCACCCTTTACTTCTTTTGAGCGTTCCTTTTTCTTCGGTGTCCTTCACTTTGTCCCTGTTTGAGGCACCATATGCCGGAGCCCACTGGCAAAGTCGATCGGTCCCTGAAACGGGGAGTGAGGATTAAGAAAAAACAAGAGAGAGAGAGAGACAAAAGATGATTTCGGGAGGGCTCTCAGTCACACACACTGCAGCAGCCCTTGACTTTATTTAGCTCAGTCCTTATATACCCTTTTAGAACACCAGATGTATACAGTGATAACATTAACAAGCGGATAAACAATCACGTTAACAATCAGCACCCTTCCTCCTTCTTAGGTCAAGAAATGGTCAACTCCCTCTTCTGAGAGCTTCCTTCTATTGTATCAGCAAATTCTGATCGGCTCATTTGGTAAAGCTTTTACCTCCTTAGACTGTTTATGCAACTTAGAGTCTAAAGATAAGAAAATGGTTCCTGATAAGCAAATCCTGATCGGCTCATTTGGTAAAGCTTTTACCTCCTTAGGCTGATTATGCAATTTAGAGCCTAAAGATAAGAAAATGGTTCTCGACAGAAACGAAGTACTATAATCCTTATAACCATTTAATGGAATTCATATATACTGTGTTGGTTGCAGTACAATGAAAGGGAAATAAAAGTGAGGGTGCTGTGCTTCCCTGTAACTCCTCTTTGTTGTTGAATATTTATCCTCTTGGCAGGATATCTGCTTTATGTATGTGACATGTAACATCCTGGAAACCAAGTAAGAGGGATGGCATCCATCTGAACACAAAATAAGGATAACTAATGAATATTTTTCTTATATGTTTATAAAAGTTATGAGATTATCTAATACTTTCTTCCCATACTACTCTGGGCCATCTTAAGAATTTGTTCGTAGGGCACATATTAATTTAAAGGACCAATAGTGTAGAAGATAGATCACATTTGTTAAGTAAGAAACAGGAAGTCCATTGAAAACTGCTTTGATATAATCCTGGTAAGAGGTGATGACATTCAGGACTACTATTTGGCAATACAGATGGATAACATATCAACGGATACTTTAAAGAATTAGAATTTACTAGGTTTTGCATCTGTGGGTATGGAGAAACCTGAGGCTGAAGTCAAATGAGGTGCAAGAGCCAACCAACACACTGAGCAGAACCTGCCATGATTAGTCTGTGGCAGGGTTCCTGATCTGTGACAGCCCATATACCTGGCCAACATTTTGTACTCTTCTTTCTGAGTAATTTTTGTGGCCTCCCTTTCTAGTCATTTCTTATATTCAAGTGCTTCCTCCAGTAGGGCCCACCTTAGACTTCCCAGAACAACTAAGGCATTCCCCCAGTAAGCAAAATGCCACAGGTCCCAGTCCTCAACATAGAAAACAACAAGTAAGTTTTAATGTGTTCCATACCACAAGCCCTAGTCTTTGAGTTCTTGCATCATACTCATTTTTTTTTATATTTCAATTTCTTAGAATTCCATTCTTTTTAGGTAATACATATTCATTATAGCAGGTATGCCGTTAAGACAATGCTTTGACCAAAATGGATAGGGGAAAGCTGGGCGTGGTGGCACACGCTTGTAATCCCACTACTTGGGAGGCTGAGACAGGAGGATCCGGGTTCGTGGCCAGCCTCAGCTACTTAGTGAGGCCTTCCACAACTTAGTGAGACCCTGTTTCAAAATAAAGAATGAAAAATAGAGCTGGGGATGTAGCTCGGAGGTAGAATGCCCCTGGGTTCAATTCCCAGTACCTCAAAAAAAATGGATAGGGAAGTCAGGGTTCCTGGTTGGGGGGGCGAGGGAGAAAATAGTGTGTGTGTGTGTGTATCTGCAGAAATAGTAGTAAGATCTGTATGTATGGAAAAATATAGAAAAGAATTTGTGATGTATTTACAGTCAAAATTAAAAAGGAAAAGGACTTCCCAGACCATTCTTATACCAACTGATTGTTTGGTATGCCTGAACAAATGGTATTATAAAGTAAAAACAGAAATCATCAGTGTCAAAAAGGCAAATGCCCATTTTGTTTTATTAATTTATTTTTTTTTCAGTACTGGGGATTGAACCCAGGGGCATTCTACCTCCGAGCTACACCCCCAGCCCTATTTTTATGTTTTATTTTGAAACAGGGTCTCACTAAGTTGCAGAGGGCCTCACTAAGTAGCTGAGACTGGCCGCGAACCTGGATCCTCCTATCTCAGCCTTCCAAGTTCTGGGATTACAAGCATGCGCCACTATGCCTGGAGCAAATGCCCATTTTATTTACATAATTTTATACTCAAGGACAAAATAATAATATTAAAATTTATGTTTTGGGAAAATTAATCATGCTGAGGTCTCTGATGCATGAAACAATCAGAATGCTTAAATACGGTCCCATGATACACAAAGAAAAAGTGAATAAGATGAATGATGAGTAGTTAGGATACTTGTTATATTACTTTATCCTGAAACACAACATAGATGTAGGAAGTAAACCAAATAGTCAAAGGTTATTTCAGGATCCAAATTAATTATATATGTACATTAACATCCTAAAATCAATCCAGAAAATATCAGCCTCGCTATTGGACTGGCAGCAGTTTCCAGACCTGACTCTGCCGCTAACTTATAGTTTTTAGGGAACTCACATGATCTCTACATTTGTTTAGTTATTTTTAGATATGATTCTACTCGAATAGATACTTTTTGAAAATCATTTTCAACTCTAAAACTTTTGGATTCTTTTGCCCTCTCGACAATTTTGAATTTCCTAATTGTTCGTTATTACTCAAATTGTGTTATAAATAATAAGAACATTACTAGATGGTCAAGAGCTTAGAGCAATCAACTGTGTTTTATTGTTAAAGTAATTAAAAGTGCACAGTTTCCAAGTGCTGGGATTTCGCTTGCCACTAACTCTTCTAAGGGTTTTATTGACATAACACCCCATCTGGAACTGATCCCAGTCTAGACTCCTCCCAGCCACATCTGCTCATGTGCTTATATCAGAGTTAAATATTTTGCTCTTTGTTCATTTTCTTCTGTCTCATTTGCCATCATTTTTTTTTTATTTAAGTTTAATAGCAATGAGTACCAGGTTATAGTTTGGAGGAAAAGTCTTTCTAAATAAACGTAGACAGATAGATGTTGAATGGAAGATACTTCATTATCTTTTTTTCTGAGTATGGAATTAAAAAATAAATCTATGTAAATGTTTCTTCCATGTGAGCCACAATGCCATTTTTCAAAAAGGATATCCCTCAAAACATATGATGCAGCTGGAGTCGCTCTCTCCTCACGGTGCCGTCTCCTCACGGTGTTGTACGTTCAGAGAAGCAGCCGGGTCCGCTTCATATTAAGTGATAAATGAGGAATGTTCCAATAGATAGTAGTGCCAGGTGATGATTAGGGATGCTCCAGGGGAAGGGTTATGGTGTTAAGAATATGGAAGATCTGCTGTCAAATCTAGGTTTATATCAGGAGTTTGCTCCCCCCTCAAAAATAAATCTTAAAAACTCTTTTTATATCCATACAGATGATGGTTTGAACAGAGAAATTAAGTCTAACAGGTATTAGACACATAAAAATAAAGATTTCAAGAAGAAAATAGAGCTGGTTAGTGAATTACAGTCAGGGAACCCTCTAATTAACAAGGCAGAAAACTATAGCTATAAACAAACACACATCACTGTTCAAGGAACTAACTCTGATTCAGGGAAGATTGTATGGTTAAAAGTAACATTCATAGAGCTCATTATTTTAAGCACTTTGGTTCAAGTGCCATCCCTTCACCCCAGAAGAACTGAAAACTTTGAAGCTGAATGAGTATGCTCTATTTATATGATACAGATGACCATAGTAGATGAGCTAGGGGAAAGTCCAATAAGTGCTGTGTGCATGTATGTCACTATCACTGTAAACTATGTTATGTTGTGAGAGTATAATGCACCAATAAAAGTATAAAAACAAAAAATACTATAGTGCACAGATACTTTAAGTCATTCCCCTAAATTCATATTTGACATCTTTATAAAGCATTGATATGAAAAAATGTCATCCATACATTATTATATAAAATTTTTGTGAAGAGCCAAATTGACCTAATCACTAGAATCAAGAGTCTCTTTTTATAGTAAGCAAAATCTAGAAAGCCACCACCTTTACCCAAACACCATTCTCACCCACCATCACCACATACATATGGCTAGCAGTATTCTATCTGATTGTATTACTCATTCCAATTTAACTTTTTAACTTAAAAATAGTTCTAATTTATCCTATGTTAATTGTCAAATGTTATCACTCTCTCCTTGCTTGATATCCAGGTGGTACTGGATGAGTATATCTTGAACTTTATTGCTAGCATGAAAGTTGTATGCAATGCTATTTATTCCTCCCACTGTAGAAATATATAATTCTGATAGTTGAAATCAATTTCGAATCCAAAATTGACTACATCATTGGCCACATGGGTTATTAGTCAAGCAATTCACATTTGGATCCCAAGTAGAATCAATTTCAAGGAAGCTAGGAAATCACAAAGTAGAAATACTGTCCTTGAAGATAAATATACTGAATTGAAATGGGAAAAAATGAACCCTAAGCAATTCTACATAACATTTTTTCATTTACAGTTGATGCGAACATGTTTCTCAACAATACTGTGTTGCCTAGAGCAAATTAAGCACAATGGATTTGAAGATAGAAAGCACTCAGAGCCCATTCAGTGAAATATACAGTCTAATTCTAACTGGGCATCAGAAGGCCAGAGCAATAGGGGAAGGGTCTAGAAAGAAAGAAAAGAATAGACTTTAAAGTCTCAGCAATGGGGCTTTTAAAAGGCAAAGAACATTTACATGTACTGATGGATGTAAAGACTATCTATGGGGAGGGGGAGAGCGGGGTGGGGGCTGAAGGGAAACACAGGACAAACGCTTCGTGCATGTCTGGATTTATCACTCTGAACCTCACTGTGGTGCGTAATTACAACACAGTAATAAAAAATAGGGCAAGGAAAAGAAAAGGAGGAAGATTATAAAAGACCTATCTGATGACTTGCTTAAGTAAATAATGGGAAGTGGAGATAGAAAATCTTGGAAAGGAACTGAAGATCATGTGTTTCCCCCACTGTGATTCTAATGTTTATTTAAAGGTTGTCTTATCTTGCTATATGATTGGGTGTCCTAAGGAAAGTAACAGAAACTGGTAAGGCAAAATAAAACAAAATAGGGTTAAGGAAAATACAATGAGAGTAAGCAGTAACCGGAGAATTCACGTAGAGTTAAGATGAGTTCTCATTACATTAAACTATGTGATGACCTGAATAAAAGCAACTTTTATTTTTTTTTACAAGCTTAAAAAAATAATGTTCGGTGCACATATAACTGTATCACTATCCACCTCACTAGCAGGTACGTGGAGGGGCAAGGGAGGGGAGGGAAACACACCAAGTGATGTTGTGCGCATGTATGAACACGCGACTTTGAATCTGACTGTGATGTACAATTACAGTGCACCAATTAAAAATAACCTTTGGGGTGGGGGAAGAAGGGCAAAGATTTGCTGTTGGAACAGGGCAGGTCTAGTTTCATATCTCAACTATAATGTTAGATATGCAATAATTTAATTCAAGCTGCCCTCTGGTTTCCATTTTCTCTTATGCAAAATGAGGATAATAATTTTTATACCTTAGTATTAAGATGAAATGTAACAATAAGACAGGTATACAATAGTCTTATGGAGTATGGAATGAGGTAGACACAGATATGCATTTATTTTCTTCATTTTCTATCCAAGGAAGAAGCATCTGTCAAGACAGTTTTCTATCTCAGTGCTTTTTGTCATCATAAAATAAATATCAAACTGGAAGAAATATCAGAAGATAGACTATCTCATATCAGCTTCACCAGTGTCCTACAGATGGCATATTTGACATGAAGTGCTTTTCATGTGTAAAGTTGTATTATCAGCAGAAAATGAACAGCTTCTGCATGTAGTCAGGAAACAAACAAAAAGTTGTTGCAAGGTAATAGTACTTGTTGAATTAAATTGAATTTGTTAAATAAGTGAAAATGCATAGTTCATAAAAATAAGGGAAACAATAAATAATTTATGTAGGCTACTATTTTTTGTTTTTGTTTTGGGGACTGGGGATTGAACCCAGGGACATTCTACCACTGAGATGTATCTCCAGCTCTTTTTATTTGTTATTTTGAGACAAGGACTCACTAAGTTGTCGAGGCGGGCCTCAAACTTGTAATCATCCTGCCTCACCCTCCTCACTCTCTAGGGTTACAGGCATGTGCTAATGCACCCAGTTATTATCAATATTTTTAATAATAAAATTTAGGCCAAGAAGTTAAGCAACAAGCTCTGGACCACATTGCCAGATGCTACTAGAGTTACATTTCCATTCCTCTCTATACCAGTATTCCAAAAATTGCCTGAATAAAAAACTTGGATGAAGTCCTCAGAGCTCTTCTTTGGAAATTCTGACTCAATATTTCTAGGGTAAGGCCTAGAATATGAGACTTGAACAAAATTTAGCCTAGGTCTTTTTATCACCAGGCAAGTTTTGGAAACATGCCATGTCATGATGCAGAGGTGGCCTCTGACATCCTTTCTGTGAGTCTTTAATTTACTGTTGAGCCTCCTATTCTCCTCCCTTTTTAAGGTTTTCCTCCAGGACACTCTCCTCAAGTCAAAACCCATTTCTTGGAAAAAAATTTTTCTATCAGTCATTGACATCTGAATATGAATTTAATTTATAGTGTTTCCTCTCTCGGGGAGTTTGCATTTTTAGCTTTAATTCAGGAGATGGGATAAAAGGTTATGGTTAGAGAATAAAATATTCAGCAAACTGGTGAGTGAGAAATGTGGGAGGAATGAGTAAAGAGTTATTTTAGGGCCCTTGAAATCACAGAAGAGGAAAAGCAACCTTCAAGCTCTATGTTTAAAATTGTTCTGAGTTAAACTGAGGATGTGAAACATCATACGTGACTATAACATTTTTGTAGGAATTCAGGTGTTCTCTTGGAATTTACACTTTAAAATGTTTGTGACTCAAAATGTAATAGAGAAAGAGGAAAGTCATAAAGCTTCCAGGAGAGAGCACAGTGACTTCCCCTTGAACACACTGCTTGCATCTTAGCTGCCAGAAGCCCATGTATTCCTGGAATAGTATAAAATTCACCAGCTGAAATGATGAATGGCTCTTCTGGTTTATGGTGACACGTTTAATCAGCTCAAGAGTTTTTGTTTGCCCATGTACTTAGGGACACTATCCCCTGCATTTTGCAAATCAATAAGTTGTTCATCTTTCCCTGAACTCTGTGGAGTTTTGCTAGATATATTTATAAAAACAAAACAGTGGTGATGTGAAATACACTTTGATGTATATAGAAGCTGAAAATATGTTGGAAGTAGGAAAGTTCACATTCAAGTTTAGTAATTAACCATTAGTGCCATATCACACCATAAAGACAGATCTTCTGTTATGGTACATGCTGTAGTTCATGTTGAAGTAATTTATGTTAGTGCCTCTTTTATTTTTCTTGCCTGATTATACTACTGGTGGATGATACATGGAAAATGTAAAGTCTTAACACCAAACATGTAGTATTCTGAAAAATACAGCTATGAGTTGTTGATGTATGCTGCTGATGCAAATCCTCTGGTCATGAATAAATTCAACTAATTGCTTATTTCTAAGCGTAATAATATGGCTGATGTATAAATAAGATTTTGGCTTAACAAAATGCCAGTTATTTAGAGGGTGATTGCCTAAATTTTGCAGGGAGCTTGGCTGTGGCTCTGGCTTCTCATTTCACAGACACTAACGCAGTGTCCTGAAGGTACTTACTTAACCTCTTTATGTCTCATTTTCTATTTTAATAAAATGAGAACAAAGAGGTATTTCATGGTTGTATAGACACTGCTATGTACATTGCACACATATATGTATACATAGAGTATGTATTTATATATGTAGATATTTACATTATAAATTTATAACCTATATATTTATAAATGTACACATGCAGTGAATATACCGCATCTATCTATACTGCTTCTACATTTATATCTACATTATAAATTCATATGCTGTATATTTATAAATATTATATGTGTATATACACATATATATTATATGTGTATATTATAAATATACACATGCAATGTATGTACTACATAAGTATGTGTTGGAGAACCAAGGAAATAACATATAGCACATTCACATCAAGATAATTGAAGGTGAGATTATTATTATTTTTTTTTGCAGTACTGGGGATTGAACCCAGGGGCCGTTCTACCTCCGGGTTACACCCCCAGCCCTATTTTTTATTCTTTATTTTGAAACAGGGTCTCACTAAGTTGCGGAGGGCCTCACTAAGTAGCTGAGGCTGGCCGTGAACCTGTGATCCTCCAGTCTCAGCCTCCCAAGTACTGGGATTACAAGCGTGCGCCACCACGCCCGGCTGAAGGTGAGATTATTAAAGAGATTAATAGCACAGCTGTAGAGTTTGGGAACCACAGGGATAGTGCAAGAGCTCTGAGCAGTTAGAGCATAGCTGCCCAGGGCCCAAAGGCACAGGAAGAGGAGAGGTTCTATGGAACCTGAAAGGACACGCAGAGAGGAATAGTGACTTTCTCTCAATGGATAGTCAGCCCAAGGACTTTTACATAGTTCTGGAAAGGAAAGTAAGGGCTATCAAGTATCCAGGAAGATAAAATTTATTCTGGTTGCTTAGGACAGTCGCTCTGAATCTTTTCATTTCCTGGTATTAAATATTAGTGCACGCCGGGCGTGGTGGCGCACGCTTTTAATCCCAGTACTTTGGGAGGCAGAGACCGGAGGATCCGGGTTCACGCCAGTCTCAGCTCATGCACGCGCACGCTCTCTCTCTCTCTCTCTCTCTCTCTCTCTCTCTCTCTGTGTCTCTCTCTCTCTCTCTCTCTTTCTCTCTCTCTCTCTCCCTGTCTCTCTCTCTCTCTCCACTTAGTGAGGCCCTCCGCAACTTCGTGAGACCCGGTCTCAAAATAAAGTATAAAAATAGGGCCGGGGGCGTAGCGCAGTGGTAGAACGCCCCTGCGTTCAATCCCCGGTACCGCAAAAATAAATAAATAAATAAATAAATAAATAAATAAATAAAATTAAATAAATATTAGTGCACGCTCCAGAGAATATGGGAGGGTGTATCTCCTTATATTTGCTATCTTGGAAATGAAAGAGAAATCATCTAAAACTGGGTATTAATTTAGTTAAAAATAACAATAATTAACTCGGGGGTCCACATACTTCTTCTGTCATTAAATTGGTACTTCCCCCCTTGGCTCTACTGATTCTCAGGCCTTGTGACTTGAAAAACTAGATATTATACTCTCAGCTCTCAGCCTCCATAGTCATGTGAGGCAGTTCTTTGATATGAACTTCTCTCTCTCTCTCTTTTATATATATATATATATATATATATATACACACACACACACACATATACACATATATATATATATATATATATATATATATATATATATATATATATGTATATATAAAATGTTCTACTTTTCTGGAGAATCCTGGCTAGCACACTGACATGGTATAATAAACAAAAATTAAGGGTTGAGCTAGAGGAGATAGATTGGTTGAGAGCTATTTATTGAGTAATAATCTTAGGTTTTTATGTACTTCTGACTATATTTTAGATATAGTGTGGAGAAAATGTCATCAGAGGGCATTAATAAGAAGTGAGGAGGATCATTGTGTTAGTTAGTTTCTTGTTACAACAACAAGATACCAGAGAGAATTAACTCAAAGAGAAAAGATTTCAAAGGCAGAGTATCTGCATTGGCTTAGTTCTGGTGAGGGCGCAGATGGTGGTATTTTATAGTGGGACCACATGTAGGTGCAAAATGATCATATTCTATACTGAAGCAGAGAGAGGATGGCTGGAGTTCTCCAATTTCCTTCAGGACTATACTCCAAATGACCTAAACATCTCCCAAAAGATCTACCTACCAAGGTTCCATCTCCTCTGAATATCACCACTTTGGGGGCCAGGCCATTACATATGGACCTTTGGGGACACAGAAATACACCCCAAACCTAGCAGTCAGCAAAATGATACAATAAATACTTTATAAAAGTGATTATATATTTTATGCATACACACATATATATACATATATAATATTTTTAATTAGAGACAGTAACTTCAGTATCTCTGATGTTATTCTCTAAGTTTGGTACCTTTGTGAAGTTAATTTGTGTGTAGTGGTTAAATGTCAGGTAGAATGTGTACATATATCTTAGAATTGTAATTTAATTGGAGTTTAATTATGTGGCATATTACATTTACTTGTGTTGCCAGCACAATTAATAATAACTTTTTTCCTTTGGATATGTATTCTTGAAACCCTTAGGATTCATACACAGTCATTAGGCCACAGTTAGAGGCAATCTAAAATTCATTTACATAGGTCAAGAATAAATTATTGCTGCTTTTCAAAACAAGTACCATGGTGTGATGATTAAAATTAGTTGTGTCTGTGATTGTATTTTATATCATATTATGCCAATATTCTGATGACCTGGTGTTCTCTGCACAATGAACTGAAGTCTGAATTGTAATCTCTATGATTCATGTGAGGATTTTTTTCAGTAACAGAACCAGTGCAGAATCCAGGTTTTAGAATATGGAGAGAATTTCTAAATTTAAAGTCTTCAACTAAACTAGCCTCTACTTAAGGCCAGTTTTGTGAAACTATTATTTGACTTCCAGAACTCCTTAGCTATTATGTTACAGTCTTATGAAAATATTTGGTGTTTTGAAAAGTAAATTGGCCTATTTTTCTCAGTAAGAATGCATCACTATTACTGTAACATTTATTTTTCTAAATAAAAAAGTAATGTCACCTCATAAATATTCTAAAATAAGGAAACATCACTAAAAGAAGCAGCACATAAATTCACTATTGCAAATATTATCATTTTATTCTAAATATTTTCTCAGATATTTTCTTCACATAGTTGTAACAGAGCACATGAAGATATCTGTACACACATTTCATTGATTATGATATCCTGAGCACACGTCATGCTGTGCATAGGATTACTATCCATTAGTTTGAGTAAATGCATAAGATCTCCCTCGATGGATATATCATAATTTTAAATGTAAATGTTATATTTTCAAGTGGACATTTACCTCTTTGAAGAATTTATCGGGAAAACCAGAAAGAGGAGCATAGAAGTTATGAAACAAGGTAAAGGTGTTTATTTACCTAATTTAAAAATTTATGAGTTAAGAAAATAAGTAAGACATCCATAAGTGACCAATATGGGTCTCATGACAATTTCTTTTTATATGAAATATAGCTAATAGTATTGATGGGAACAAGTAATTCTAATTTTGAATTCAAATTCATTTGGAATAAAGTGAAAAAATAATGAAGGCCATCTACTTGTTCACTAGATAAATATGTACTAAGTACCAAATAAATTTAAAATAAAAGATTGAGCTATCTGCTGCAGAGTGCATCTCCCACAAAAAGGAAACAAATTATTAGACAAATCTTGCCTTTAGAACTAGATGTATAGCATAGACATGCACACGCCTATCCCACACAAATGGAGAATCTAATTAACTACAAATATAAATTGGCTTTCAGAAGAAAACATTTCCAGTGTGGTGCAACTTTTGTTCAAATGTGAAAGATTATAAAGAAGGACACTGTATACTAAACTTTGAGGTTTTGCAGAATTCGGAGAGATTAAAGATGGAGGTAAGGTAATTTCAGGAAACATAAATAAAGACAGGGTAGAAAGAAATCACAGGAGATATAGGAAGAACAGAGGTTTAAAAAAGCAGTGTAATATTAGTAAATGTGGAAAAATGATGCTTATAAGAAACTCTTTGAGAAAAGAAAACGAATGAATGAAATTATAATTCTAAAGTATATGAAACTATAACTTTGGGAAGAGAAATAAGATTATTTTGGAATATTGAAGAAGCAACTGAAGAGGTAAGAGAGATGATCCCTTCGGTGCAATGGATATTGGTATTAAATTCCTGATTTCCTCATCAGACTGGAAAATGTTTATCAATAAGAACTACAGCTCTTTTTCTCAATGGTTATCTCAGCCTAAGAAAGTGCTTGACACATAGTGCATGCTTAATGTTTGTTGAGTGAGAATGATATTCCATAGGCAATTTATAAAGGACTTCTTATATATCCACCAGAAGTAGTAAAAAGAGACAAGAGAAAAAATAATGAAGGAACATAAATTGAAGGAAAAAAAGAGAACCAGTACAGAGCAGTGATAATTTTAGGAAAAGAGAGAACACAGCTTTAAAATCTGCAAAGGGACCCTAGTCAATAACCTTGCATTACCTGGAAAGTTGTCTTTAGTTATGAATAGAAATATATATTTCCACAGAATTATGGTGAATAGAAGAAACAACAAGATCAAGAAAAAAATCAGTGATACATTGCACATAAGCAATTTCATACTTGAGGGTTTTTTGGTGGGGTGCTAGGGATTGAACCTGGGACATTCTACCTCCAATCTACATCCCCAAACTTTTTTATTTCTTTTTTTGAAACAAGGTCTCAGTAAGTCATATTAGCACATGCAGCTTACCATTAGAGCATTGCAGGTTGGGAGTGGGGGACTGGGTTTTGGTGCTTGCACATTCTGAGTGAGGTAAGGACTATCTTTGAACTATAGGTCATGACCATGGTGGTAGAAGGGTTATAAGACTTAAATGTTATTTTGTATTAGAAAACAGCACAATGTCCTACAGACCGATGAATGCTATAACACCATTATTTATAGCTCCAATAGCAAGAAGGCTACCTGGCTGGATCACACAGCAGGCTCAATCCGGAGGCAGGGTAACAGTAACCTGGAACTGTCAGGTGCAGCTTATGTGTGGCAAGAGGGGTGGAGTTAGCCAAGATTTTAAAGCTCCCTGTGGACTGAATACTTTGAATAATTTCTCTGGCTCTTGGGCATAGGGACTGTCCATAGCTGTCTGGAACTAGCCCTGCAAAGATTAAGTTTGGTATGCTGTGGCCTGGAGTAAGAGGGAAATGATTGGGGTGTGGGTTAATCATCTTCTCCACAAGAGTACTAAGCAACCTCCAGCTGGGCATCAACCCTGGGTCAAGGCAGCGTTAAAACCTCAACAATAACAGCACACACTCTTATAATGCAGGGGCCATGCATGAGATACTGATTGCAATGGGGCAGGTTGGACAGAAGTGGCTCCCATGTTGTGCATTAGAGGGGTGCATCTGCACATTAGTTTTGAGATATGTGTGAAAGGAGTTTTTTGTGTGTGTGTGTGTGTGGTGTGAGCTGTGGTTCGTGAATGACAGAGAAGAGCTATGCCCTTGAAATGAGAATAAAAGTAGGATATGTGTAAAAATTTCTGAGAAGAATCTGTCTTTGACAGGGCATTTGTTTAAAGGTAGAGATATACACACAATGAAACTATCTCTATTTGCAGATGACATGATATAATACTTAGAAGATCCAACAAGCTCAACCAAAAGGCTCATAGAACTGATCAACAAATTCAGCAAAGTGTCGGGATACAAAATCAATCTTAAAAAATCAAAAGCTTTTCTGTATGCCAACCATAAATCCACTGAAAAAGAAATCCAGAAGACATTTCCACTCAAGATATCCCCCAAAACAATAAAATACTTGGGAATAAACCTAACCAAGGAGGTAAAAGACCTCTACAAGGAAAACTACAAAACATTGAAAAAAGAAATTGAAGAAGATCTTGGAAGATGGAAAGATCTCCCATGCTC
>PVJS01042155.1:0-17635 GCA_004027185.1 Glis glis | reverse complement strand
TACTTTATTTTGAGAACGGGTCTCACGAAGTTGCGGAGGACCTCACTAAGTAGAGAGAGAGAGAGAGAGAGAGAGAGAGAGAAAGAGAGAGCAAGTGCATGTGCAAGCTGAGGCTGGCCGTGAACCCAGATCCTCCGATCTCCGCCTCCCAAAGTACTGGGATTACAAGCGTGCGTCACCACGCCCGGCTAAGGTTGATCATATTCTGACCATAACTTACATCCAGTTATAGAATATAACCAGCTAGGAATTACATATCTCTAATACTTAATAAATTGCAGATTCATTTTAACCCCAGAGGGTTTACCTTTCCTATTTTTTTGTCTTGTCACTTGATAATCTATTGCATAATTCATGTTTAGACATAAATGTAATGATAATATCTGAGCCTCCTAGTGGTATAGGTGCAAGAATTACTGAGTATAAAGTCATTATTTTTATTTTAGGGTAAGTATCCTTGAGTATCTGTAATGAGCCAGAGACTGTTAGGTGTGTTACAAATATATTACATACTTGCAAGGTAACCTCATTTTGCCAGATAGAAAACTGAGGTTCAAGAGGTAGGTTAATCAGTTAATGAGGAAATAGCTAGATTCAGACTTAGGATGCAGACCTACCTTTGACCCCAAAGCCTGTGTTGTTTTTACTGTGACACATGGATGTCCATTTGATTCTTTTCCAATTTACCTGAATCTATAATTTCCCTTTTTTCCTTAGTTATTGATGTGGGTGAGTCTCTCTTTCTCTCTCTCTCGTTCTTGTTAATGCTGATATGATGCCATTTACTCTAAGTATTTCTCTAATCATAGTGAATATGTCTTCCATGCATACAATACTTATTTCCCGCTCAATACTTTATTCAGGATATTCCCCCAAGTGGAATTCCTTCCCCTCTAGTTTTTATCTGCCTTTTTTTCTTCTTCTTTTTGTGGTACTCAGATAACCCAGAGGCATTCTACCTCTGAGGTACACCCCAGCCCAATTTTTTTTTTAAATAACAGAGTCTCATTAAGTTGCTGAAGAGTCTTACTAATTTACTGAGGCTGGCCTCAAACCTGCAATCCTCCTGTCTCATCCTTTCAAGTACCAGGATGGCAGGTATGCACCACCATGTCTCGCCTTTTTTTTTTTCCCCTTTTTTTTTTTTTTTTTGCGGTACCGGGGATTGAACCCAGGGGCGTTCTACCTCCGCGCTACACCCCCGGCCCTATTTTTTATACTTTATTTTGAAACTGGGTCTCACGAAGTTGCGGAGGGCCTCACTAAGGAGAGAGAGAGAGAGAGAGAGAGAAAGACATTTTTTTTTCCTTTTAAAGAAAGTGGTTGGAGTTCCAGGCACCTCAGAATCCCCCATATTTAAAAATACCTGTAATCAGTAATCTTCTCCCATTAGGCTTCTTTTACTCGGCATTACATTAGATATTATATAAACCTGCCATTTTCTTGGAGTAGAGAAAAGTTTATTCTTGGCAGGAGAAAATACATTGGCCCTGGGTGATAGATACAGGAGAGGAGGTCCGGAAGAGTAGGTGAGTGAACAGAAGTAATGTGTTTCTAAGGAAAGAGTGAACCATAGTGTGGACCTAACAGAAGCCAGGTGAAGAAAGTCCTCTCAGGCCTGCGTTTAGAGGCCCAAGTAAGAGAGAACCCAAGGCTGAGCACAGGAGGAACTGACAAGGACCGGGCTTCTCCTTAGGTAGAGGGTGTATCTGAAAGAAAAAAGATACACATGTGTGATCTGTTCTTTGCTTTTCAATACATGGAAAACTGTTATGGGAAAGACTACATCTAATCCCAACATGCTAACATGTACAGTTCTAAAATAATTCCTAATTATATCCAAACTTTAAAATAGCTCTGTTACTGAAATAGTCGCTATATTTTAGAAGCCTTATCATAGCCTTGAAAACGAAGCTATATCCTCCAGGAATTATTTCTTACCTAAGGTAGTGAGTTTTATTTTCTTTTTTTGGGGTGTGGGGTGGGTACTGGGGATTGAACTTGGAGGCTTTACCTCCAAGTTACACCTGCAGTCTTTTTTATTTTGAAACAGGGTCTTACTAAGTTGCTGAGGGCTTGCTAAGTTGCTGAGGGCTCGCTAAGTTGCTGAGGCTGGCCTCAAACCTGCGATCCTCCTGTCTCAGCCTCCCAACTACTGGGATTACAGGCGTGTGCCACCACACCCAGCTAGGTAGTGAGTTTTTATCTCTTTTTTTTCTCACATTTATACTAATAATAATCCGTATCATATTAGCTAGTCCTTCATCGTATGTCATATTGAATCATTGTATACACAAGGTTTTGGTTTTTTGTTTTGTTTTGGTACTGGGGATTGAACCCAGAGGCTCTGTACCTCCAAGCTATACCCACAGTCTTTTTTATTTTTTATTTTGAACCAGGGTCTTGCTAAGTTGCTAAGGACTTGCTAAATTGCTTAGGCTGGCCTTGAATCTGCGATCCTCCTGTGTCAGCCTCCCAACTACTGGGATTACATGTGTGCACCACCATGCCTAGTGTGTACAGGTTTTATCTCTTAGAGTTTAAAAAAGGAAGGACAGCCGGGCGTGGTGGCGCACGCTTGTAATCCTAGTACTTGGGAGGTGGAGACTGGAGAATCCATGTTTGCGGCCAGCCTCAGCTACTTAGTGAGGCCCTCCGCAACTTAGTGAGACCCAGTTTCAAAATAAAGTATAAAAAATAGGGCCAGGAGTGTAGCTCAGAGGTAGAAGACCCCTGGGTTCAATCCCCGGTACCACCACCAAAAAAAAAAAAGGAAGGACACTTTTAGACTTTTTCCCCCTCTAGTAGGTCCTGGCAAATAGTAATAGGGGCCGGGCGTGGTGGCGCACGCTTGTACTCCCAGTACTTGGGAGGCTGAGACAGGAGGATCTGGGTTCGCAGCCAGCCTCAGCTACTTAGTGAGGCCCTCCACAACTTAGTGAGACCCTGTTTCAAAATAAAGAATAAAAAGTAGGACTGGGGGTGTAGCTCGGAGGTAGGATGCCTCTGAGTTCAATCCCCAGTACAGCAACAACAAAAAAATAGTAATAGGTTCTGTATATTTTCATATGTTGTCTTATTATTATGGTGTCACATGAAAGGATCTTTCTCATTTTTGTCTTTTTTGAGTTTTTTGTTTTTGTGTGTGTGTGGTACTGGGGATTGAACCCAGGGGCATTCTACCTCTGAGCTATACCCCCAGCCCTATTTTATTTTTTATTTTGGAACAGGGTCTCACAAAGTTGCTGAGAGTCTCACTAAGTTGCTGAGGCTAGCCTCAAACTTGTGATCCTCCTGTCTCAGCCTCCTAAGTGCTGGGATTACAGGCATCCACCACACACCTGGCCTTTTTTGAGATCTTTTTAAAAAGTTTTCTACTTTGCCCCAATCAATATCCACTCCTGAAAGTATTAAGTATCTATTCTATAGGCATCATTTGTCTCTCATTGATGAGAAAAGCTGATCTTCAAATTTCTTCTTGTCACTCACTAAGAAAACAACCAATAATTTTCTCTGAACCCTGATAAAAAAATCTTAGAAGTTGTTGAGCAGCATTAGTGGAAAAATTATTGAATATTAATTTGGCAGCATTCATTGATCCATCAATATGTTGCCATTGTCCTAGGTACTAGATGCAACAGTAGGAATAAAGAGGAGTCAGTATCAATCCCTGCCCTCATGAGGCTTTCAGTATTACAAATACCAGTGCTGGGTGGACTGGAATCTTTAGACTAGAGGCAGGAAGTGGGCATGGTGGCGCATGCCTGTAATCCCAGTACTTGGGAGGCTGAGTGAGACAGGAGGATTGCAGGTTTGAGGTCAGCCTCAGCAACTTAGCAAGACTGTGTTTCAAAATGAAAAATAAAAGGGGCTGGGGGTGTAGCTCAGAGGTAGAATGCTCCTGGTTCAATCCCAAGTACCCCCCCCCAAAATGACTAAAGGCAAGGAAACTAATTATGCCTTAATCACTTAATCAGTCATCCTCAATTCCTTATCTTCTTGTCATTTAGCTTGGTCTGCTTCTTATGTCCTACATTTCACCTGTTTTTCCTATCACTGCCTTCCCATCACCAACACATACACCTTCCTCTATCCGCTTTCTTCATACTGTTTTGTTCATATCGGATGGCCATTATGGGAGGTTTTAGAACCATGTATTTATTCCCTCCTTTTCCCCAGTTAAATTCTTCTGTTTCTTCCTTAACAGTTTTCTTTCTTCTAGCAAAGGAAAAAATGGAGACATTTGTTGTCTTCATATTTTTCAGACTGGGAGTCTTGGTGTGAAATCAAGGAACTCTCTCCACAATTGTTCACTGATGAAGAAATATCCCAGGTGGTAATGGCAAGTCATGGTCTTGAATGCTCCAGTTTCAGAGAAGCCTGGAAATATGAGGGTGAATTTGATTGGCATCAGGAAAATCAGGAGAGACATTTCACACAAGTGACAACTCACAAGAACATCCTTGCTGGGAAAAGAGACAATGAATGTAATAATTCTGGGAGAAACATTCCCCTCAAGTCAGCACTTTTAACACAACAGAGAGTTCCCACAGTAAAGCAAGTACATAAATTTGATACTTATGATGAAATCTTCCCCCAGAATTCAGTCATAAGTGAATATAAAAGACTCCATGATGAGAAGAAATCTTTGATAGGTAAAGAATGTGAAGAATTCAACCAGATTACATATTTCAGTAAAGGTATAAGAATTCCTTCTGGTGAGAAACCTTATGAAAATAATGATTTTTCAAATCTCTTAAATATCCACTCATTACTTACGCAACCTCCAACTCGACATACTCCTTTTGGAAAATTACCCCATGAATATGATGAATGTGGTGATACTTTTCGCTGCTATTCTTTCTTTACTCAACCTCAGAGAATTCACAGAGAAGAGAAACCATATGCTTGCAATGACTGTGGAAAAGCCTTTAGCCATGATTTCTTCCTCAGTGAACATCAGAGAACTCATATTGGAGATAAACCATATGAATGTAAAGAATGTAAGAAGGCCTTCAGACAGAGCGCGCACCTTGCTCAACATCAGAGAATCCACACTGGAGAGAAACCCTTTGCATGCAGTGAATGTGGGAAGGCCTTTAGCCGTTATGCCTTCCTTGTTGAACATCAGAGAATACACACAGGAGAGAAACCATATGAATGTAAGGAATGTAACAAAGCCTTCAGACAGAGTGCACACCTTAATCAGCACCAGAGGATTCACACTGGAGAGAAACCCTATGAATGCAATCAGTGTGGAAAGGCCTTCAGCAGACGCATAGCCCTTACTCTCCATCAAAGAACTCACACAGGAGAGAAGCCCTTCAAATGTAATGAATGTGGGAAGACTTTTGGCTATCGCTCACATCTTAATCAACATCAGAGAATTCACACTGGAGAAAAGCCCTATGAGTGCATCAAATGTGGGAAGTTTTTTAGGACTGACTCACAACTTAATCGACATCATAGAATTCATACTGGAGAGAGACCATTTGAATGCAGTAAATGTGGGAAAGCCTTCAGCGATGCTTTAGTTCTAATTCACCATAAGAGAAGTCATGCAGGAGAGAAACCCTATGAATGTAACAAATGTGGGAAGGCCTTCAGTTGTGGCTCGTACCTTAATCAACATCAGAGAATCCATACAGGAGAGAAACCCTATGAATGTAATGAATGTGGGAAGGCTTTCCATCAGATCTTGTCCCTTAGACTACACCAGAGAATTCATGCTGGAGAGAAACCCTATAAATGTAATGAATGTGGGAATAATTTTAGCTGTGCCTCAGCCCTCAGACAACACCAGAGAATTCATAATAGAAAAGACTCTGATTATAACAAGTATAGGGAAGAAAACATTTAGTCACTATTTAGTCCTTATTGAATATCAGTGAATTCTGTTTGATTAGTAATTCTATATATGTAGTACACTTGGAAAAGCCTTCACTTCATGATCATCCATTATTTGAAATGACTGGAAGAGTAGACATGTGCTCCTTTTTAATCTCTGCTATATATCCACTTACCCCACCCTCAATTCCTATGATTCTGATGAAAATCAGAAACAGTAGTCAATTGGTCACAGGCTGGCCGGTTATTTTCCATCAATCTGTATATTAATAAGAGATTAGCAAATGGCCCTTTGCAGGGATGACTGTACTAGAGCCCTGTAGGGGTATTGTTATGAATAGTAAGAGAGAGTCTTTTATTTTTGGAATTACAAGTCTCTGTGTGTGGGGGGGGTACTGGGGATTGAACTCAGGGGTGTTTTACCTCCGAGCTACACCCCAGCCCAATTTTATTTTATTTTGAAACAGGGTCTCGCTAAGTTGCTGAGGCTGGTCTCAAACCTGCGATCCTCCTGTCTCAGCCTCCCAAGTACTGGGATTACAAGCATGCACCACCATGCCCAGCTTGAATTACAAGTTTTGAGGATTCGGTGGGGTTAAAAACTCACCAGTAGCCTTTTTGTCACCCCATGCAGAAAGCGTTCCCAAAGAGAATTTTTTTTTTTTTTTGTGGTACCAGGGATTGAATGCAGGGGCGTTCTACCTCCGCGCTACGTCCCCGGCCCTATTTTTTATACTTTATTTTGAAACCGGGTCTCAAAGTTGCGGAGGCCTCACTAAGGAGAGAGAGAGAGAGAGAAAGAGAGAGAGAGAGAGAGACACGGAGAGAGAGAGCAAGAGAGCTGAGGCTGGCCGCGAACCCGGATCCTCCGGTCTCTGCCTCCCAAAGTACTGGGATTACAAGCGTGCGCCACCACGCCCGGCTCCCAAAGAGAATTCTAACAGAGGAGAATAGAGAGACAAATCTGATGATTGCTCTGGATTCAGTCATGCATGATGTCTACACCATCCTTTATTTTTTCATTTTTGTGATTCAATAATTCAATAAACAACTTAGTGAGACCCGGTTTCAAAATAAAGAATAAAAAAATAGGACGGGGGTGTAGCTCGGAGGTAAAATTCCCCGGGTTCAATCCCAGTGCCACAAAAAAAATAAAATAAAAAATAAATAAAAAGTAAAAAAGGACTGGGGATGTAGCTTGGAGGTAAAATGCCCCTGGGTTCAATCCCCAGTACCAAAACCAAACAACAACAGTAAAAGAGAGCCAAATTTATATATTCTCTAAAATGGATTAATATTACAAATTTAATTTTACTATTTTAATAATTTCTAAGTATGCAGTAATAATTTATTTTGGAAAGCTTCCCAAGGTTACTGTATACTTATCAGGCCTAAAAGAAAAAGAATAATGCTCAGACCAGTAAAAAGTCTGAATTATTCACTATTTTTCTGTGTTTGTGGTACTGGGGATTGAACCCAGGGGCAGTCTACCTACACACTATACCCTTAGCCCTTTTTAATTTTTATTTTGAAATAGGGTCTTGGTACGTTGCTGAGAGTCTTGCTAAATTGCTGAGGCTGGCTTCAAACCTGTGATCCTCCCGTCTCAGCTTCTCAAATACTGGGATTAAAAGCTTGTGCCAACATTCCTAACTGTCACTAAAAGATTTTTAATCTGAGTGTGGCAGCTGATTTCTTCCTTTAAGGTGACATAAACCCAAACCACTGGTTGATTCTTTTTAAGTTTCACTTGTAATGTTGATAAAAAATATTTTTACCCAAGTCTTTAGTACAGGTGTTTATATTTTGCAATCAGATGTTTCTCCTCATGATGAGATACATACTAAATTTTATTTTCACTATACAACCCATTTTCTATTGATATATTGACCTGACCTTTTGGCATTAATGGAAATTTATCATGGGCTCTAGTGGATGCTGCTTGCCCCGTAGTCCCGCCACAGAAAGTCGCTGCTCCAGGCAGCTTCCTGAAAATTGTTCCATGGTTCCTGCCACGGAAGGTTGCTGCTCAAGGCAGCTTCCTGACAGTCTTCTTGCATGAAAATGACACAAAATCAGATATAATAATTTGGAGAAAAATATATTTAATAATTGGGGGGTCGGGAAGGAAATAGCTGGCAATTCTCCTGACCATCTGTAGCCAGCACCTTACTTTTATAGAAACTTTAGATAAGGCATCATAAAAGTTAATCAAACACAGAAGCTAGCAATTGTCACGAGTTACGATAAGAAAAGTCAGTGAGGCAGACATGTGACAAGCTTGGAGGAAGGAGGGGTTAAACAGTACTTGGTGGAGATGACATCAAAAGACCACACCCTACAGATTACACCAGGTCCCATTGAATGTGTCCACTTGCAGACAAATCCCACCCAGCCAAATACCATGTATTCAAACGGAGCTGGTCCAAGATGATAATCTTTTTTTTTAATAAGTAAACCACAGTGTTTTCTCTGTGGATTGTATATATTTGTTGTTTTCCAAACACATTAACATTTATGACAATGATATATATGATACATATGTGTGTATATATATACATTCAGATAGATATAAATATCATGAAGTCACAGTCATAATAGTATATTACAATAACATGAAAATGAGGTATTTTAATTATTCCTCATAAAACAAAGATGATATATGATAGTTACTGACCCTAGCACAGATTTGCTATAATGACAACTATGTTTCCTTCAGAAAAATCAACAGTTTAACTCTTCTAAGACTTTAAGCAACTGCACTTTAAACAAGAAAAATTTCTATGCTTTCATTTACTATATAAAAGAGAAATTTATGACAATGAAAACATCTGATTAACACAAATAACAACTGATACACAGAAAAAAAATTTGAAAGTGAAGAAACCCTGTATAAAAATGCACACTATTTCTATACTAAATGGTTTAGAATTTTTAAAAATCAGTCTAAATTTCCCTAAACCCTAGGACCCCCCTCTAATTATGTCATCTTTTTTTGTGTGTGTGGTACTGAGGATTAAACCCGGGGTGGGGGGGGGAGGTTCTACCTCCGAGCTACACCCCAGCCCCATTTTATTTTTTGAAAGAGGGTCTTCCAAGTTACCATTTGCTGACCCTAAACCTGCGATCCTCCTGTCTCAGTCTCCCAAGTACTGGGATTACAGGCACACATCACTGCACCCGGGTAGCTGTCATTTTTTTTCAGACACATCTGTTCCTAGAGTGATTTCCTTCACGGCCTCAGCACCCATTTGTTCCTTAACAGCCTGCCATCTGGTTCCACTTTTGCTACTTCACTGCATTGCTTTGCTTGCATTTAACTAATTAACCTAATAATTATAAAAGTCGACCCTTGACTATTATCTTTAATGTCTTATTTTCCTTGGTTTCCATATCATCACGTGTTCCTAGGTGGTTCCTTTCCAGGCTCTTCTTGAGCGTCTCTTTCCTGCTCTGCCCTTTACATGGTGGAATTTTTGAGAGTTATGTGATCTTCACATCTTATTCTACCCATACTTTCTGTGTAATCCTACTTAAACTGTTTGTGAGATCTTTCTATATCTGTGTGTGAGTAAAGAGTTAATGAAATCCTTTCTCCTTCTCTATGGACCAACTTGGTGTTGGGTTAACTTTCTAAGTCTGTTCCCCTAGGATTTGGTTCACCTATTCTTATCTCGTTTTCTTACAGTGGAGTGTCACTTGTGGGAGGTAGGGACATAATATAGTAAAGACTTGCTCCTTGACTGCTCTGTGGCCTGCCGTGAGGATTCTTCTTATTGAAAACTATGGCCTTTTTATCATACGGTGTGATCTGTCCTCTAATTGAAGCCAAGCAGGGCCCATTGTACTTATGGGAGTTTGATGGGTTAGCTGAACTCAAGACAACCACTAGTGGATATTGAGCCATGGCTTTAACTCCATCCATACACACATCAATAGTAAGATGTAACTTTTCATTACAACACTGCTAGAATATTTAGTTTTTTGTAGGAGACATAAGCATGTAAGATGGCCACACCAAATAATTTTGTTTTTTCTTAATCTTAATTTTCAAATCAGTAACTTTACCAACTTCACTGTTAATAGAACTATATATTATCTGGGTGATGGGGTATGTGTGGGGGAATCATTCAACTATGTTATAATTCTAAACTCCAGTTTTTATACTTCTGTTTGATCAACATTATTACATTCTTATTTCTTTGTTTTCTCTGTATTCTGAAAATGCACTATTTTCATTCTTTTCTCTCATCCTCTTCTCCTTAATAAAATGCTTTTATTTCTTTTTATTATTATTACCTTTTTGCAGTGCTGGGGATCAAACCCAGGGACCTGCAGATCCTAGGAACGTACTCCATCACTGAGCTACAGTCCCAGCGCTGTCTTTTTTGTTCTTTATTAGTTCCATCCTTTCTTCACCATATGAAATAGTGCTGTTGTAGTTTAGGCAGTCATGAATCTATCTCTTGGATTATCCCACTCATTTCTTCTCTGGTCTCTTTGCCTCCAAATTCTATCTCCTCTATTCTTCATCATTTGTACCACTTATCTTCTGAAAATAATAAAGAGGATGATAGTACTCCCTGCTCAAAAACCTCCACTTGGCTTTACAACACTAGTTATAGGATAGAGTTCAAAATTCTTAGCTAGACATATAAAATCTCAAATTCGATTTCAATTTACCTTTGTAGATCATACCCTGACATACTAGCAATATATCCTACAGTCCTGCCATCCTGAACAAGTTGTTTCTTTTGGGTCCGTGACTTTTACAACACTCTGACCTACACATGCCTAAAACCCAATCCATGCTTCTTCTTTTTTTTTTTGGTACTGGGGATTGAACCCAGGGCTATTCTACCTCTGAGCTACACCCCCAGCCCCATTTTTTTTTTGAAACAGGGTCTCGCCAGGTTGATGAGTCTCACTACTTGCTGAGACTATCCTTGAACCTGCGATCCTCCTGTCTCAGCCTCCCAAATACTGGGATCACAAGCCTGCGCCACCATGCCGCAACCATGCTGGGGCTCAATCAATGCTTCTTTAATAGACAATTGTCACTTTGTTAACATTTCTGTAACAGCCCTCATTATGCAGTATTGCATGTGAGTTACAATGTAACTACCAGTACACAGGATTCTAATGTAACTGCAAACCCTTCTTGGGCAGAGGACATACCTCATCATGTGTGTAACCCATGCTCATCAATGTTTAGCACAGAGTAGATGCTTAAATCATTTCATATTTTTATCCTACTTGACCTTTGTAGACTGCAATGTTGTTACTCATTAATCATATTTAAGCATGACAATATCTTTCTCACTTTAAGGGAAAAGGTCATATCTTGCCCCCACATCTCTGGTGATTAGGCCTGTCACTCTTACCTTCACAGGCGAGCTGTACGTATCCTGCTTTCTCTCCATTTCTCAGCTCATTGTAGTCTATTTTCTGCACCCACCACTCTGCTGAAATTGCTGTTAAAACTTGCCAGTGACATTTTTGTTGTGAAATATAGTAAGACATTACTTCTATCCAGATTCATTTTCCTCTTGACTCTGTGCTTCACAGAGACTGCATGATAGCTTGCTCCTAGACTTCTGGCTGACAAATGGAAGGCATCAGCAGGAGATAGGGGGTGACAGAAGGCTTCTGACAATTAGTCCTCTGGTTTTCTCCCTGCTGGGCATGGTTTAGAGGTGGCTATGCTCCTCTACCTAGGCCCACAGGTCCCATCAGCCCTCCTCTACAGCTATACACTCAGGTCTGTATTGGTAATACAGACCTGTTTGTGGTCTGTTCCAGGGGAGCTTCACCATCCTTTATTAACTTGCTAGTCCCTTTATTAACCTCTCAGTCGTCCCTTTAAAGTGTTTCTCCTGTTTCTTGCCCAGATCCTGACTGATCAACTTTTTGTGTTACTTATTTGCTAGCTCTTTTTTTTTTTTTTTTGCGGTACCGGGGATTTAACCCAGGGGCGTTTTACCTCCGAGCTACACCCCCGGCCCTATTTTTTATACTTTATTTTGAAACCGGGTCTCACGAAGTTGCGGAGGCCTCACTAAGTAGCTGAGGCCCGGATCCTCCGGTCTCCGCCTCCCAAGTACTGGGATTACAAGCGTGCACCACCATGCCTGGCCTATTTGCTAGCTCTTTAGAAACCATCTGAACTCTGTAAACTATTTTTCCCCATGAAATTCGACTCTTCCTTAGTTTCCATGATACCACCCTCTCCTAGTCCTATATCCGTAACCCGAGTTGTTCCTATTGCAGGCTTCTCTTCTTTTTCCGCTTCCTTAAGTGTTGCTGTTCTCCACTACTCATCACAGCACATATTCTCCATGGTTGACCACACCCATTGTTGTGGCTTCAAATGCCTTTAGCCTAGATCTTTCTCTTGAGCTTTAGACCATTTAAGTTCTGCATTTATTGAAATAGCTTCTTTCAATCCATTATCCACAACTTTCCACAATGGATCAGAATGGTATGTTTAAAAAAATTGGTTTTGCTCATCTGCTTAAAGTTCTCTTAAACTCTCAGGATAAAGTTCATATTCCTTAACATACAGATGCAATTACTTTTCCAATCTCATATGTAGCCTAGCTATTAGTAATCTGCATTCTGTGATTCAGCCATGCTCACGCTCCTGGAACACATCATGCCTCCTATTATTGTTGACTTTTGCACATGCTCATCACTCTGTAATGCTATCCACCCACCTTCTCTATGATTAACTCCTATTTTGCTGAGGTTTTGCTGAAAAGCTCTCTATTTTGCTCAGCCTTTCCTGACTCTAATGAAGAATGAGAGGATGAATTTGGTTGTTCTTAGCCCTAATCAAGGGAATTACTGAGTCGGGCGTGGTGGCGCATGCCTGCAATCCCAGTACCTGGGAGGCTGAGACAGGAGGACCGCAGGTTCGCAGCCAGCCCCAGCTACTTAGTGAGGCCCTCCGCAACCCAGCGAGACCCTCCAGTTTATTGTTGGTCTGTGGGAAAAGGGAAGGCTTACTTCTGATTTTAAGTTGGATTCTTGAATTTGTTTGAGGGCCTCTTCTAATGGAGGAACTGGTTTTTTAAAAACTGCTCTCCTGCGTTGTGAAAGAGGAATATGGGCACGCTGGAATTTTTCAGTAACTTCTTCAAACTTCTGCTTTCTTTGTTGAAGTATTTGTTCTCTAATTTGGAGTTCTCTTTCTTCTTGTTCTTTTCGTTTGTCTTCAAAAGCTTTTTTTCTCCAGTTTGACGCCACAAAATATTTACGGGCTCGATTTCGACATATTTTTTGTTGCTGCATTAAGATTGGGCTCTCTTCTTCTAAATTTTTCTCTAGATGGATTTTCCTGTCTAGGTAAGCGCCAGGTCGCTGACGCCCGCCGCTCTCCGGGGGGCTGGCCCGGGCTCTGCGCGGTGTCCCAGGATTCGGTGCCCAGGCCCGCGATCGCGCTCGGGCTCTGGACTCCGGGCCCCGGGCCTGCAGGTCAGCATCCTTCACCTCAGCGCCGCCTCTCGGCTCGCCCCAGCGCCTCCCTCGGGGCAGCTCCGGCTTCCTCCGCTTCTCCTCGGCCCCTCCCTCCTCTCCGTCCCTCGGGCCGAGGTAGCTCTGCCTCCCGCCAGCGGCGCTGGTGACAGTGGTGGCGATGGCGGTGACCTGGCCCGGCAATGGCAGAGGTGGCGGCAGCGACCCCGCCACTGCCTCCTTGACAACAACCCAAGATGGTAATCTCGTTGTGCATTCTAAGATGGCCCTCGAAAGAAATTTATGCTTTATTAGTATCTCATTGTTATTAGGACCATCTAAAGATTTGTGTTTATGTGAGTGTATATTTGCAACTGAAGAGTATGTGTATATCCTTTAATTTTTTTGTTTTAAGTATCACTGTATGCCAGGCTTTGTTCTGGGCAATGGAGATATAGTAGTGAACTAAACAAAAATTCCTACCTTCATAGAGGTAATCTAATGAGGAAGACAGACAAAAAAAAAAAAAAATATGTAATGCTTGGCGCAGTGGTCCACACCTGTAATCACAGTACTTGGGAGGCTGAGACAGGAGGATTGTAGGTTAAAGGCCAGCCTCAGCAAGTTAGTGAACTCCTTGGCAACTTCATGGGACCCTATTTCATAATAAAAAATAAAAAGATGCCAGATGTGGTGGTACATGCTTGTAATCCTAGTCCTTGTGAGGCTAAGACAGGAGGGCCGCAGGTTCAAGGACAGCCCCAGCAATGTATCAAGACAGCCACCTTGCAAGACCGTTTCAAAACAAAGGGAGGTTTCTACTCAGAAACCCCCTGGGTTCAATCCCTGATACCATAATAAATAAATAAATATAAAAATAAAAAGGGCTGGGGGTATAGCTCAGTGGTAGAGCTTCCTTGGGTTCAATCCCCAGTACCCCCCCAAAAAAAAGAAAGAGGAAAAAAAAGATATGTACCCAAAATATATATATATGTGAGTTAAATTCTAAGGAGAAAAAGATAAAGATGGGGGTGCTAAGGAAGGCCTGCAAAATTAGCTCTGTGTGGATTCTAGCAAGACTCACCACTTGTATCCTGTGGAGCAGTGGCCCCGGCCCACACCTGAGCCCACTTGAGCCACAGAGGGGCAGCTGAGGAGTGCTGGGCCAGAGTGCGCAGTCCCGGGCAGTAAGCCCTGAGGTGTCATGGGCACCTGGGCCTGCCTTTCATCCCGCTAGGCCCTGGGACTCTGAGGCAACTCAGAGGAAGGCCTTGGGGCTATTCTCCCCTTGCCTTGAAATAGCACTTGGCTTTCTTCTAATCATACAATATAAAAGTCACTTGGCTGTGCCCTTGGTTTTCTTTTCTAAATAGGCTTTTTTGTTCTTCCTTGTAAAGATTTTCCAAATCTTTATGTAATGCTTCCCTTTAAATTTAAAATTCCATCTTTAAGCCAGGCATGGTGGTGTATGCTTGTAATCCTAGTACTTGGGAGGCTGAGACAGGAGGGTCTCAGGTTTGAGGACACTCATCAACCTAGTGAGACCCTCTTTCCAAATAAAATTAAAAAAAAATAGGGCTGGGGGTAGAGCTCAGAGGTAGAATGCCTCTGGGTTCAATCCCCCATGTCAAGGGCTGAGGGATGTCTTAGAAGCATACTGAGATTATCATCTTGGACCAGCCCAGTGTGGATACATGGTATTTGGCTGGGTGGGATCTGTCCGCAAGCGGACACATTCCAAGGGACCTGGTGTAATCCTTAAGGTGCTGTCTTTGATGTCGTCTCCACCCAGTAATGGTCAATCCCTCCTTCCCCTAAGTTTGTCACATACCTGCCTCACTGACCTTCTTTACGGTAACCTGTGATAATTGCTGATTTCTATGCTTGATTAACCTTTACCGTAATCTGTGATAATTGTTGATTTCTGTGTTTGATTAACTTTTAAAGTTCCTATAAAAATAAGGCCCTGGCTATAGAAGGCCAGGAGAATTTGTCATCTCTATCTCCTCCCTGATCCCCCAATTATTAAATGTAATTATTTTGCAAATTACTATATCAGACTTCGTGTTGTTTCGTGCAAGAAGACTGTTGTTTGGAAGCTGCCTGGTGCAGCAACCTTCCGTGGCTGGAACCACGGAATTTAGGAAGCTGTCTGGGCAGTGACCTTCTCTGGCTGGAACCATAGAGTAGTTATTTGGAAGCTGCCTGGTGCAGCGACCTTCTGTGGCAGGAACCACAGAGTAGTTATTCGGAAGCTGCAGGGAGTAGTGACCTTCCGTGGCAGGAACCACAGAGTAGTTATTCAGGTGCTGCCTAAAGCAGCACCCTCCGTGGGGAGACTACGGAGCAAGTATCGTCTGCCGGAGTTACCGCAATACCCCCGGTGCCAATAAATAAATAAAATTCCATCTTTAAATTATTTCTCTCTTCTCACATTTTTACAATAGATAGTTAAGGGAAGCCAGGGAACTCCTTCAGCATTGGGTGGGGGTGGGGGATTGGAGACTGAACGCAGGGGCATTCTCCTCCAAGATCCCAGTCCTATTTTATCTTGAGTCAGGGTCTCACTAAATTCCAGAGGCTGGCTGCAAACCAGCCTCCCAAGTACTGTGATTACAGGTGTGCACCACTGCGCCCAGCACCATTAGGTATTTGTTTTTATTTTGAAACAGGGTCTCACTAGGTTGATGAGAGTCTCACTACTCACTGAGGCTGTCCTTGAACCTGCGATCCTCCTGTCTCAGTTTCCCAAGTACTGGTATTACAGACGTGTGCCATCATGCCCGGCTCCCATTGGGTATTTTTTTTTTTTTTTGCGATACCGGGGATTGAACCCAGGGGCATTCTACCTCCGCACTACACCCCTGGCCCTATTTTTTACACTTTATTTTGAAACCAGGTCTCACGAAGTTGCGGAGGGCCTCACTTGGTAGAGAGAGAGAGAGAGAGAGAGAGACAGAGAGACAGAGAGACAGAGAGAGAGAGAGAGAGAAAGCTGAGGCTGGCCGCGAATCTAGATCCTCTGGTCTCCGCCTCCCAAAGTACTGGGATTACAAGCATGTGCCACCACGCCCAGCCCATTGGGTATTTGTAATCAAATACTTTTACAAGGCAAGCTTCTGAGTGAACATGTATTATGAGACTGTGTGTGTGTGTGTGTGTGTGTGTGTGTGTGTGTGTGTAGTACTGGGGATTGAACCACAGATGTTCTTAACCTCTGAGCTATACCCTCAGCCCTTTGTTGTTGTTGTTTTGAAATGGGGTCTTGCTCTGTTGTTGAGTCTGTCCTCAAACCTGTGATCCTCTGGTTTCATTTTCCCAAGTACTGGGATTATAGGAGCCCACCACCACGCCCGGCTGATCGGTTGTTCTTACTGTGCTGGACAAAGTGAGGAAAGAAAACCTCTTCCTCAGGGCTTTAAAATCCTAGCTCAAGTGCAGCATAAATGACATGAAAATTTCTGTCTGTCCTGAAGGAAACCTTGTCTCTCATACTTAGAGCTGAGACACATGAAAAACAAATCTAGTCTTATTTTGCAAGTGTCTGAAGGAACAAAGCAAGTCAAATGCCCAACCTTCTTCCAACAGGAAGTGAGCTTTTCACATTCACTGGGCCCTTACCTGGCACACAAAATTCCCAGCATCTGCATCCACATTTAAGAATCCAGAAACCAGCTGAGCATGGTGGCACACACCTGTAACTCCAGTATTTGGGAGGCTGAGACAGAATCACAGGTTTGAGGACAGCTTCAGCTGTGAGACTTCAGCAACCTACTGAGACCTTGTTTCAAAACAACAAAAAACTGGGGGTATAGCTCTGGGTTCAATGTCCAGCAACACACACACACACACACACACACACACACACACACACAGAAACCTCTGGGTTCAATGTCCAGCAGCGCACACACACACACACACACACACACACACACACACACAGAAACCAAAGACAGCTTTGTTGAAATTTACTGAAACTTAACCACCTTTTATAGTAAGCACGATCCCCACTCCAAAATTAACCCAATGTAGGTGAATTTTTTTTCCCAAATGGAGAGTTCAGTTATTCCAAAAATAAATAATTTGTTTCTTCATTGCTTCCAACTCAGGGAAGAACTTGTGTTTAAGATAAGATTATTTAGCCAGGTGCAGTGGCAAACACCTGAAATCCCAGTACTTGGGAGACTGAGATAGGAGGATCCCAAGTTTGAGACCTGTATAGGAAACTTAGCAAAACTCTGTTTCAAAATCAAAATAAAAGCCAGGCGTGGTGGTGCATGCTTGTAATCCCAGTACTTGGGAGGCTGAGACCAGAGGATCCGGGTTTGTGGCC
>PVJS01042154.1:0-17639 GCA_004027185.1 Glis glis | reverse complement strand
TTCTTTAAATGTTTGTTTATCATGGAACATTTTTATTTCTCCATCAATTTCAAATGATAGCTTTGCTGGATATTTCAGTCTTGGTTGGAAGTTGTTTTCTTCCAGGGTCCGGAGTACTTCATACCAATCCCTCCTGGCATTTCTGACTTGAGTTGAGAAGTCTGGGGTGATTTTTATTGTTTTGCCCCTGTATGTCACCTGTTCTTTTGTTCTTACTGCTTTTAGGATTCTTTCTTTGTCCTCTATGTTAGTCATTTTAATTATTACGTGGCAAGGGGAGGTCCTTCTTTGGTCCTGTCTTAATGGCATTCTTTTTTTTTTTTTACGGTACTGGGGATTGAACGCAGGGGAGTTCTACCTCTGCGCTACGCCCCCGGCCCTATTTTTTATACTTTATTTTGAAACCGGGTCTCACGAAGTTGCAGAGGGCCTCACTAAGAAGAGAGAGAGAGAGAGAGAGGGAGACAGAGCTGAGGCTGGCCGCGAACCTGGATCCTCTGGTCTCCGCCTCCCAAAGTACTGGGATTACAAGCGTGCACCACCACACCTGGCTTTAACGGCATTCTATATGTCTCCTGTATGTGTATGTCCAAATCTTTCTCTGTGTTCAGAAAATTCTCTGAAATTATTTCTTTGAAGAGGTTTCTTATACCCTTGGTCTGTGCTTCTAAACCTTCTTCAATGCTTTTATCCTTAGATTAGGACGCCTTGTATTGTCTTGTATTTCTTCAATGGCCAGGGTGTGTTGTTGTAATATTTTCTGTATATCATTGACTGTGTTCTCAGTTTTGAATAAGCTGTCTTCCAGGAGTGATACCCTATTTTCCATGTGGTCGAGCCTACTAGCGTTGGTTTCTATTGCAGTCTTTAATTTGTTTATTGATTCTTTCATTTCGTTCAGTGTTTCTTTCTGATTCTTCCTTAGAGCCTCAACTTCCTCCTTCATCTCCTATATGCTTACTTTGAGGCCTTTCATCATTCTGAAGATCAAAATTCGGAATTCTCCATCTTGCATTTCCTGCAGGTCAGAGTCATTGATCTCACTTGTTGATGCATTGTGGGTGTTTCTTGTTTCCTCACTGTTCTTCATTCTTGCATTTTCGGTGTTTTCCATTTTGTGTTTCTGTTGCCTCCGCATCATTTTCCTTTCTGTGTATGAGACCTCTTGATGGCTCCTGTAGTCCCAATTGGGTCAGTACGCTGCAGGCTGTGGATCCCTCTTGTCTGGTTGGCTGGGGCGTGGTATTGTGTGTGGAGGGGTACGCAGGGTCCGGAGCTCAGGTGTTGTCACGTGAGGAGCACTTTGAGGCGCGGTGTTGGGTGCAGGTACTGAGGCACGGGTGATGTTGCTGAAAGGGGCCCTGTTCCCAAGGCGCAGGTGCTGGGGGTCGCCCGAGCCCGTAGGGATGCACACGTGTTCCGGGTCTCGGGCAATGTCGCCGGAGGGTGTCTGGGTTCTGATGTGCTGTGCTGAGGATTTCACATGGGCCCGTGGGAGGTGCGGGCTCCACGTATCGAGTAGGGGTGCCTAAGGGTGCACAGGCTCTGTGGCGCGGCACAGAGCATTGCGCGTGGGTCTCAGGGGGGAGCCTGTGCTCCTAGATCTCAGGTGTCAGCGCCAGGGCGTGTCCTGACTGAGAGACAACCCGGAGAGTCGCGCGGGTCTTGGGTGGCGGCACTGGAGGGTGTCCGGGCTCTGGCGCAGAGGTCGCTGAGGTGACGCCGAGTCCCGGGGCGGGCGCAGAGGCTGCCAGCGTGGCGTGTGGGGACGCCGGGGTCTGGTATCTGGTGCAGGGGCCGCCAAGGTGGTGCCGAGGCCTGGCGCGGGCGCAGAGGCTGCCGAGGTGAAGCCGAGGCCTGGGGCAGGCACAAAGGCCGCTGAGGTGACGCCGATACCTGAGGCAGGTGCAGAGGCTGCGGGGATGATGCCGAGGCCTGGGGCAGGCTCAGAGTCCGCCGAGGTGACATGGGGGAGGATCCGAGGCCCGGGGTAGGTGCAGAGGCTGCCAAGGTGACCCGCGGGGACGCCGGGGTCTGGTACCTGTCGCAGAAGCCTCCGAGGTGGTGCAGAGGCCGCCGAGGTGGCGCAGAGACTGTCGGGGTGACGCCGAGGCCTGGGGCGGGTGCAGAGTATGCCGAGGTGATGCGGCAGGGGGAATCTGGGGCCCGGGGCAGGCGCAGAGGCTGCCGAGGTGACGCGCGGGGACGCTGGGGTCTGGTACCTGGCGCAAATGCCCCGGAGGTGAAGCTGAGGCCTGGGGCAGGCGCAAAGGCCCTGGAGGTGAAACCGAAGCCTGGGGCGGGCACAAAAGCCACCGAGGTGGCACAGAGGCTGTCAGGGTGATGCCGAGGCCCAGGGATTATATTTAAATATACGAATTTTTCAGGCCCACATTCACTCTATAGTAAGGCACAATGTCTGTCCACAAGAATCCCATAATCTCATTAAGAAGATAATATATTCATATGAACTTTTAATTAGGCAAATTAGCAATACAAGACTTCAAATTAAATATTTTCATAGAATTCAAATTTTCCTATAACCCAAACCAACTTTCAAGAGCCCTTTGGGGCCATAGCTTAGAACAGTGCCCCACTCTGCTGCTCAATAAATACATTTATTTATTTATTTATTTATTCATTTATTTATTTATTTGCAGTACTTGGAATTGAACTCAGGGGCATTCTACCTCTGAGCTACACCCCCAACCCAATTTTATTTCTTATTTGGAAATAGGGTCTCACTAAATTGTGGAGGGCCTCACTAAGTTGCTGAGGCTGGTTTTAAAACTGTGATCCTCCTGACTCAGTCTCCCAAGTACTGCAATCAGAAGCATGCACAATCATGCTTAGCAATAAATCCATTCTTAAATGAACTGATGAATGAGGCACTGCGAATCAACAGTGTAACTCCAGTGTTATCCCTGCTGAGCAACTGGCATTTATGTAACTGCTTGGCTATTTACCTCATCTTATTTTATAAAAAGGAGTGATAACAAAGTTCCAATTCTTATAAATGAAATACAATAGAACAAAAGTGGAAACTTTCCATTTTCCAGAAGGTGGAAATAATGAAAGTGGTGTATCTATATCTTAAAGTGGGACCACTGGAGCAGTGGAGTGGAAAATAATCAAGAGTATAAAATGTTCATGAAATGCTGAAAATGTATCACCAAGTGTGTGTCTAGAATGTTAGTGGGCAGTCAGATATTCTGAATTTCTTCCTTTTTCTTTTTTTGGTACTGGGGATTGAACCCAGGGGCACTCTCTCTCTCTCTGAGCTACACTCCCAGCCTTTTTTTTATTTTTTGTTTGGAAGGAAGGTCTTGCTCGGATGCTGAAAGCTTCTATATTACTGAAACTGTCCTTGAACCAGTGATCCTCCAGTCTCAGCCTCTCAAGTACTGGGATTGCAGGTGTGTACCACCATGCCTGCAAAATTCCTTGACTCCCTTGGAATGAACTTCCTCTCCCTTTATAACATATAAATGTATTGTTTTGACTTACACATTCCACTTTTATTCACATTCTGAGGAATGCAGTGTGATTCTGGTAGAAAATGATTCATGTGTATCAACTGAGTGATACAAGAATTCCAGTAAGCATTACTGGAACTCTAAAGAGGGAGATAAGCTGAGCATGGTGGCATCGCCTCTAATCTCAGTACTTGGGAGGCTGAGACAGGAGGATCCCAGGTTCCAAGCCAACCTCAGCAACTTAGCAAGGCCCACTGCAACATAGCGAGACCCTGTTTCAAAATAAAAAATAAAAGGTTGTGGCTGTATCTCGGAGGTAGAATGATGACCCTGAGTTCAATCCCCAGTACCAAAAAAAAAAAAAAAAAGAGGGAGCCGAGCTTGTGGGCTCCACCATTGTAATGGTTAGAATGCCCTCCTAGCCCTCATGGAAACAAGGTAGCAATGTTGGAAGCAGGGCTTGGTTGCTAAGGAGGGGTCCCTTAGGGGGGTGACCTTGGGGATTATATCAGGTTCTATCCTCCACTTAGTCTCTCCCTGCTTCCAGTCTCCAGGATATATGGAGCAGAGACCACGTGCTCTCCCTCTCTCTCTGTTGTGAGGCCAGGGCTCTCCCACCATGCCCTGACCTCACATGGACTGAACCAGGAATCTCCAAGAAACTGTGAGCAAATAAATCTTCCTCTAAGTTGGGTCAGGCCTTTTAGATTATAGCAGTGAGAATGCTGAGACAGAAATTAGGACCAGGAGTGGGGTCGCGCTGCTATATTTAAGTTTGACCATGTTTTTTGTGAGTTTTTGGAACTGTTTTGTGAGAGGAATTTGGAAGGACCAGAATGTGGCTAGAAAGGCAGGTGGTAGAGACTGTGTTCAGGAGATTTTGGAGCACAAAGAACTTATCAGCATTTTGCCAGTGTCCTGCAACTTTGCATGAGTACAAATTTAAAGATGATGGACCGATTAAACTGGTAGAGGAAATCTCAAAATAGCAAAGTATCCAAACTGCTTTATGGATATTGATGTCCATGTTCAGCAAATTGAATACTGAATTTGGGGAGTGAAAAGCAAAGCAGAGAGACTTTATAGATTTGCAGATTGGCCAGAAAGGCATGTGTAAAGCTGGGGCCCAGGGAGATGTGAAAGAAAGATGGTTGAAGGGAGTCCAATGCCTTGATTAGAAACAAAGAAAAGAATGCAGTCAGGACAGTTGAAGATTTGCATAAAAACGAAAGGAATGAGGTCAGCGCAGTTTGTAACTATGGAAACAAGGGCAGTGATTTTGAAGAAAGGCACTCAGATTCCTTCCATGTGGCCTTGATGGAGGCAGGCCCAGCACCACCCGTGATGGGGATGGGCTGAGCCATGGTCAAGATGGAGGTGGGCCTGATGGCAATGATTAAAGAGTGTGTTACAAAAAAAAAAAGAGTGTGTTACTACCTTTCCTGCTGGTGATCAGTCTTGATGCTCATGTAATGCTGTCTTTGCTGGTAAAAAAAAAAAAGGGGGTCATGGAGTCTCTCCCCCCCTCCCTACCCCCTCATCCCTCCATATGTCAAAGGAAGGCCTGGGAAGCCAGGCAATGTGTGGCAGGGTCGGAATCCCTGCAAGCAGGCCCAAATGGAGCAATTTGTGAAGGTGCAAGGGTGAAGCCAAGGTTGCAAGGAAAACCTCTACAATTTAGAAATGCCAGAAACATGGAACAACCATGAGGAAAGGCTACAAGCTTCGAACCATGGATCCAGGCTGGAAGAGTGAGTATTCTGCCCATTGCAATCAACCAGGCCACAGGGGCGGGGCTGCCAAGGCCCCTTGGAGATCACTTCTCACCACCATGTGTCCCATATGCCACAAGTGGAGCTGCAGGATCAAATGCTTGCCCTGCTGGATTTCCATATTGTTTGGATCCCATTCCTTCTTTCTATGGTCCTATTTCTCCCTTTTGGAATGCAAATGTTTACTCTTTGCCATTATGTATTGGATGCATGCAACTTGCTTTTTATTTTCTTTTACAAGGGCTCACAGCCAAGAGTTCACTTGGAGTCTCAAAGGAGACTTTGAACTTTGGACTTTTGAGTGATGCTGGAAATGCTAAGACTGTGAGAACTCTTGGAGATGGACTAAATGCATTCTCCATTGTGAGATGGCCTTGAGGTCTAGGGGCCTAAGGGTGGACTGTAATGGTTTGGATTTAGAATGTCCCCCTAGCCCTCATGGAAACAAGGTAGCAATGTTGGAATCAGGGCTTAGTTGCTAAGGAGGGGTCCCTGGGGATGTTTGGCCTGAAGGGTTATAGCATATTCTCCCCTCCCCTTGGTCTCTCTCTGCTTCTGGCCTCAGTGATCAGAGGCGCATAGCCTGTGGGTTCTTCTTCTCTCTGCTTCTCACCACCATGCCCTGAGATCCATGGACCCCGGCCTCACATGGACTGAACCTGGAATATCCAAGAAACTGTGAGCAAATCATCTTTCTTCCTCTAAGTTGTGTGGTCGGGTCTTTTGGATTATACCCCTGAGAATGCTGACTGAGACAGAAATCTAAGAAAGAGGCAGTGGACTTGAGTTGAAACTGGGAGAATGAAGCACAGATTAGATAGATTAAAAATGAACTGGATGAAGAAATCATGACTAAGGAGAATTGTCTGTGTAGTATGTGGAGATAGAATGCACAAAGCATGTGAGCAGAGACCAGGAAAGAACCTCACTGACTGAATTTGTGTGAGAAAGCAATGAATAGGAGATAATATTGGAAAGGTAAACAGCAGAATCAGGCTCAGTTTGGACTTTATTTACAAGTAACTGGAAGCTATTCAAGGTTTCTTGGTCAACTAAAGATATTTTAGAAAGATTCCTCTGGCAGAAATATGTAGGATTGAAGAGTCATAGAAATGTGGAGCAGGTACAGTGGCGCACACCTGTAATCCCAAAACTTGGGAGGCTGAGACAGGAGGATCATAGGTTTGATGCCAGCCTCAGCAATTTAGGAAGACCCTACTTCAAAATAGAAAATAAAATAGTGCTGGGCATGTAGCTCAAAAGTAGAATGGCTCTGGGTTCAACCCCAGTATGAAAGAAAGAAAGAAAGAAAGATAAAAGAAAGAGAGAGAGAGAGAGAAAGAAAGAGAGAGAGAATAAAGAAAGAGAGAGAAAGAAAAGAAAAGAAAAGAAAAGAAAAGAAAGAAAGAAAGAAAGAAAGAAAGAAAGAAAGAAAGAAAGAAGGAAGGAAAGGGAATGTGTAGAAAATAAAAGAAATAATAAATAAAGACTCAGGTAGATGTGATGGCTAATTTTATGTGTGAATTTGACTGGGCTAAGGGATGCCCAGATTGCTGGTGAAGGACCAAAGTGACGCCATGATAGGCTTTAGTTAACGCTTTAAGTGGAGTAGGCCTAAGTGTCTGTTTTTTAGAAGTTAAGTTTCTATTTCCCGTAGCCCATTGCCCCACAACCTGTAGAAACCATTAGATGTGCTGATCTGATCCTGCCCCTAGCAACAGCCAATTGGTTTTAAGTATGCCCGGGTCTGGAATTTACAGGTAACCAGGCAAGGCCACCCTGACCGGAGTCTGAAGGCCCCACCCATCCTAGACATTCTTGAGAAAGGCACTGCGGGCCTGACCAATCAGCTTAAAGGTCACCATATATGGCCAATGCTTCCCTAGTGATGACCCTTACCTATAAGGCGTGAAAATTAAACCAATCAGGGAATGACAACAGGCTTATGTTTTAAACTAACCAATCAATGTAAGGGTGGGGTGGGCTGCCTTCCTGAGGGATAAAAGCTTTGTTCTCTGGGAGCAAGGGGCTTCTCTCTGTGACCACTGCGTTGGTGCATGTCAGGAGCCCAAGCTCGAGCTTGAATAAAGGACCCTCGTGTGCTTTGCATCGGAATCGGCTCCTGGTGGTCTTTGGTGGGATCACGAACTAGGCACTTCACTGGCAAAACATTATGTCTGGTTGTGTCTATGAGAGTGTTTCTGGAAGAGATTAATATTTGAGTAAATAGACTAAGTAAGCAGATTGCCCTCGCCAATGTGGGTGGGCATCACCTGGACCCTTGAAGGCCCAAATAGAACAAAAAGGCAGAGGAAGGTTAAATTCACTCTCCCTGCTTGATCTGGGCCACCTAGGCTCACCTTGGACAGCAGACCCCAGTTCTCAGGTTTTCTGATTTGGACTGGGACTTAGACCATTGGCTCCCCTGGTTCTTGAATTTTGAGGCTTGAACTAAAACTACACCCCTAGCTTTCTTGGGTCTCCAGCTTGCAGGTGGGATATTGTGGAACTCCTTGGCCTTCTAATCACATGAGCCAACCACGGATAATACACCTCTTCCTATTTATCTGTATCTGTAGCTATATCCTATTGGTTCTATTTCTCTGGAGAACCCTCATCAATACAGAAGACTATGAGACTTGTATAAACAAAAGTAATAAGGATTTGAGCTAATGTAAGAACTAAAAATAAGAAGACAGACAAGAGAGTTATCAACAAGGAATAACCAGATGGCATTGGCATCTTGTTGGATGTGAAAGGTGAGAATAAATCTAATAAAGTTTCAAAGGCTAGAATCTGAGCCACACCAGAACGGTGCCACTTATGGTATGTGAAAATTAGACCTGCAAATGCAATGGTGAGAGCAGATGATGGAGGAAGTGAAGGGGATAGAAACTATGATGTGCTTCCATTTGATTTCCTGAGCTTGAGGCAATATAGAATAGTCTTGGAGGTACAAATGCCCATTTTAGAAAGCTAAAGAACATTCTAAGTGGACAGGCCTATGAGGGGGTCCAAATTGGGTTCAGTCTGTCTTCTAAACCCCTGCCCCCAGTTACTTTTAATTCATCTGCATCCCAGGGTCCCAGGGCTCTCCTTCCTCAGTTTCTTCTCCCCATCCCAAGAATCCCATCTTGAGAACCTATTTAAGCACCCTCCCATGTCCTAACTAGCCTTCTTCCCAAGTGATTGGTATATGGTCACTTAACTCCAGGAAGTTAGAGTTATCCACTGCCTACAGATAGATCCCCCAAGTGTTTCCTGGTCTAGCTGAAACCCTTCTGCTCTGCCCACCTCAAGGAGATGTGGGCTTCAACCATGCCACTACATCATAACCAAAGAGTACCCAACAGCCAAAGGGGACTCTCAACTGAGCCAAATCCACATACTTTGCAGCGTCTCCCACTCTAGTTAGCAGACTAGGGGTCCAAGCCCAAACCTTAGCCCTTCCCCAGCCTGTCTAATCCTCCAGATTGACAACTGAGAATAAAAAAGTGCTGAACACCAATTGTGTCAAAGCGTGGGTAACAGAAATCCTCGATCCAGCAGATGGATGGGGAAAATGAGGTTCTACAGGAAAGTCTTTAGGTGTGTGTCTGAGGCAGGGGCAGAGTCCCTGAAGCCGCTGCAATCAGTCTTAATGAGAATAGCAGTTTCTCAAGAAAACAGACCTCTGTGGGGTTTGTTTAGGTGATGGTGTGTGTGTGTGTGTGTGTGTGTGTGTGTGTGTGTGTGTGTATGTGTTTCTCTTATCTAAAGGTGTACACACAAAACTAGCAGGTTTTTCATGAAGACCAATGTATAGAAGGTCCCACATGGAATCACAAGGCCAAAGTAAGATTATGAATCTGAAAGTACATGAAATCATCAGGCAAAAGTGGAAAAGCACAGTCACAAGGCACCAAGGTCAGAAAGGGTGGGATTTCACAAGGAAACGATAGCTACTAGCACTATAAGCCCTCCATGCCACACCTGCTGTGCACTCTGGCCTCTTCCGTGGGCAGGCAGTGAGCGATGATGGCTGACTGACTGATGAGCAGATGGAAACATCTGAATGCTTGTTTATGGTCAGTGGGAGATATTGATTGTTCAAATGGCTTATTTTTTAATTGATATTAATCCTATACCCCTTTTCCACCTAAATTTCCTTCTCTAAGCTGGGCGTGATGATATGCACCTGTAATCCCAGTACTTGGGAGGCTGAGACAGGAAAATCACAGGGTTGAGACCAGCCTCAGCAATTTAGCGAGATTCAACAACCTAGTGAGACCCTGTTTCAAAACACAAAATGAAAAGGGCTAGGGTAGGGGGTGTAGCTTAGAGGTAGAATGCCCCTGGGTTCAACCCCCAGTATCAAAATATAAAATAAAATAAAATAAAACAAAATAAAATAAAATAAAATAATTTCCTTCTCCAAGGGTCTGCATTTTAATTAGATTGTTAGAAGAGGGTATGATTTAAAATAAGGAATAAGCCAGGTGTGGTGGCATATACTTGTAATCCCAGTACTTGGGAGGCTAAAACAGGAAAATCACAGGTTCAAAGCCAGCCTCGGCAATTTAGTGAGGCTGTCAGTAACTTAGTGAGACCCTGTTTCCAAATAAGAAATAAAATTGGGCTTGGGTGTTGGTTGGAGGTAGAATGCCTCTGGGTTCAATCCCAGTACCAAAAAAAAAAAAAAAGTAAAACAAGGAATAAAGCACAGGGGAAAGTTTGAGTATTTGGAGAAAAAAACCTTGGGACACCAAATCCTAAAGGTTTATACAAGGAAGGCAGGTAAAATTTTGTTAGTTTGAAGAGGCTTTACTCCCTGGATACACCATTTATATATGGTCAGACGTCTCAGAACACCCTTGATATGACTACCAGAGAGCTGAGTATTCAGCATTACCTAATTTCCTCATAAATCTCTTGCCTTTTAATCAGCTAAGTGGCTATCTGCTGAATTCCCCTGATTTATCGACATCTTTTGAGAGCTGAGGATATGTCCAGAAACTAAGTGATTCATGCGGATGAAATGGCACATCACCATAATTGTGATAGAAAAGAGAATCGTGACTAGGCATACAGAAGACCTCTGGAGATGACTGGACAGGTCCTTTAAAGGGCAGGCTCCAGTGTCGCTGAGAAAACTACACTCCCAAGCTAATTTTTCCATGAACATCTTAGCAGCAGCTCTGAGAGGAGCATTTGCATTTGCTGTCTCAGCAACTCTGCAGGGACCATGACCCGCCTACAATTCACTGAGTGTGGACTGGGGTCTGTTTTTACCTTAGCCACCAAACTGTGAGCCACAAAGGGTGTTTCAAGTGTTCTGAGACCTCAATTCCTCCACTGTTGACCAAGGGCAATCCCTGTTGATGACAGTCATTATAGTACCCTCTTTAAAAACAAAACCCTTTGAAAGGGCAGTATGGAAGGACAATAAAATGAGACAATTGTTCATGTCACAAGTCTTTGGATTGTTACAATTGTTAAAGCGCCACCTGCTGGGAGCCACTAATACATACCAATGAGATGAGAGATGGGTATCAGGTGAGAAAGATAAACTGTCTGCCTCAAAGGAAAACCTAATTTCAAAATAAGAGTGAGTTGGACACTCAGCCGCAACACAAAGTAATCCAGTTTTAGGGTATTATGTAGTCTTTTATTTTAATAGATTTGCATGTTTTTAATTCATTTTAATCTATTGCAACCCCCTGGATGACGCCTTTCAGAAGACACTATCGGTGTTTTTGTTGATGTTTGTTTGTTTGTTTTGTGTGTGTGTGAGTGGTACTGGGGATTGAACCCAGAGGCATTCTACCTCTAAGCTACACACCCAGCCCTATTTTATTATTATTATTTTTTTTTCAGACAGGGTCTCACTAAGTTGCAGAGGGCCTCACTAAGTTGCTGAGGTTGGCTAAGAACCTGCGATCCTCTTGTCTCAGCCTCCCAAGTACTAGGATTACAGGTGTGCTTCACTACGCCCAGCTGCTATCAGTGGTTGTTTTTTAACATTCAGTGTGGCTCAAAATTCATAAATAAAACTGGACGTATTTTATTGTAAAAAATAATGAGTAAAAATGGCACTGGCAAAGTCCTCTCTTCTTACAGTGCTACTGCAGTTCAGTTGCACAATTTATCATATCTATACACCACTAGGGAACATTCTGGAAACTCTACTATTTAGTAGGGTTTACATACTATTTAGTATGGTGTGAATATCTACAAGAAATATTGAAAAAAAACAATATTGTTCTAACAGCCCAAAAAAAGGATTTAGAGGAGGGTCTCAGATTAAGAATGTGTTTCAAAAGCTTGTGTATGCTCTTGATTTTTAGCCTCAGGGATCAAATGTATTTAAATAGATTATTTATCTTTATTAATAGATTTTTTTAATTATTATTATGGTGATACTGGGGATTGAACCCAGGGACACTCTACCACTGAGCTACAACCCCAGCCCTTTTTACTTTTTTATTTTATTGTATTTCATTTATTTATTTATTTATTTATTTATCTATCTATTTATTTATTTATTTATTCAATGGAACTGGGAGTGGAACTGTGGGGCCTTCTACTCCGGGGCTATACCCACAGCCCTATTTTATTATTTTTTATTTGGAAACAGGGTCTTGCTAAGTTGCTGAGAGCCTTACTAAGTTGCTGAGGCTGTCCTCAAACCTGCAATCCTCCTGTCTCAGCCTCCCAAGTACTGGGATTACAGGCATGTTCCATCACACCTGGTTTACTTTTTTATTTTAAAACAGTCTTGCCAGCCAGGCATGGTGGTGCATGCTTATAATCCCAGTACTTGGGAGGATGAGACAGGAGGAACACAGGTTTGAGGACAGCCTCTGAAAGTATTGAGACTGATTAACTTAGCAAGAACCTGTTTCAAAATAAAAAATAAAATAGGGCTGGGAGTGTAGCTCAGAGGTAGAATACCCCTGGATTTAATCTCCAGTACCACAATATAAAACAAAAAAGTCTTGCCACCTAGCCTGGATCAATGAGTATTTTATTATAAAAATCTAGCTGGGCGTGGTGGCGCACGCTTGTAATCCCAGTACTTTGGGAGGCGGAGACTGGAGGATCCGGGTTCGCGGCCAGCCTCAGCTCTCTCTCCCTGTCTCTCTCTCTCTCTCTCACTCTCTCTCTCTCTTTCTCTCTACTTAGTGAGGCCCTCCGCAACTTCGTGAGACCCGGTTTCAAAATAAAGAATAAAAAATTGGGCTAGGGGTGTAGTCCAGAGGTAGAATGCCCCTGGGTTCAATCCCCGGTACCGCAAAATAAATAAATAAATAAATAAAATAAAATAAAATAAAAGGATAAAAAAAATAGGGCTGGGGGTTTAGCGCGGAGGTAGAACGCCCCTGGGTTCAATTCCGGGTACAAAAAAAAAAAAATCTATTAATAGCTGGGCATGGGGGTGTAGGCCTGTAATCCTGTGTACTTGGGAGGCTGAGGCAGGAGGATCACAAGTTCTAGGTCAGCCTGGGCAACTTAGCAAGACAAATTCAAAAAGGGAGGGGGGCTAGAGATATATAGCTCATGGTACAGCAGTTGTATAGTATGTGTAACCCTGGGTTCAATCACCAGTGGAAGGAAGGAAGGAAGGAAGGAAGGAAGGAAGGAAGGAAGGAAGGAAGTTAGTTTTAATAGGCAGTTTTGATAGGTTGCAGAAAATGAGAGAATTTCAATCAAAAAAGTAAAAACACCCATCATAGTTATTCAGATTCCTGCAAATGACCTGCAAGCTCACTCCTAATCCCCCCTCAATCCTACTATAGCCCCCCAATAGGTATGTGTACCTCATCTCACAGGAGAAAAGACTTAAAAAGTTGGATATGAGGAATCTTGAATATATCAAGTCATTTAATATCTACAATGGGAACTGGTTAACCTAAGAAAACACACAATGGCTGTATTTCCATAAATTCAAAGTCTTTTTACAATATGAACACTTAGCCTCAATTACTTAGTTATACTTTTACCAAAAAATTATATACAGTGTTTTCTGAAAGTATCATTCTGGTGTTTGGTATTATACTGATCTGACATGTTAACGCTTTGCCTTGAAGAAGTATTATAAAATTCCCATGGCATTACAAACGTTTGATAAGGAGTAGCACAGCATCCTCTTTTAACTAATAGGAGCTTCCAGGGCTCCAGGTCATACTATTCACTGAGAAATTATTAATTTTGTGTTTTCATTTTGATGACATTTTTTAAACCAGTGATGAGGGGGGAAAAGCATTCTCCTTGCTGTGATAATTTGACTTAGTTTTCTGGGCTGAAACTTAATGAGATCAATAGAGACTATTCCCCGGAGCCGTGAGAATTTTTGTAAAAGGATGGCATCCGCGTATTTACTCGGGTCTGAGAAATCCGGGAGAGTACAGTGTGGGCCTTAAAATGTGGATGCAGTGTCCAGTATCACAGGCTTTGAGGGCAGTTTGCTCTGGGACCTGGAATGAAGGGGCAAAGGTGGCCAGTAAGGAGCAGGGAGCAATGGAGGAGAAATATTGAAAAATAAATAAAAGAACACAATCAGGAAAGGTTCCTAGACTATTGCATTTAGTTTAATGCTCCCATAGTACTGACGCTTTTATCTCAGAACTTCAGAAATGCCACCCCACCCATCTTTTCAGCCATATGCAATCAGTGGGCAAGCCTCATCTGTGTCCAAAGGCCTTGAGGCCTGTGGACGACTGCCTCAGCAGGACAAAAACCCAAAGCTTCCGACAGAGGACACCTACTCCAGCACTACCTGGACTGTCCCTACTTCGGAGCACCGGCCCAGCCCGGTGCCTGCCTTCCCCCCGCCCAAGGGGGCTCACCCCTGGGTGTCTCCCCAGCCTGCTTTCCCACACTGTCTCCAAGACCCCAGCGTGGGGCCCACCCGCGCCTCCCTCACATGAACAGAAGCCTCCACATGCAGCCACGATCCTGGCCTTGAGTTCTGCTCTATTTGGTATTTCTACTACGGATACATTGTTCAGGTTCCTTTCTGAAGTCCAGCCCCTGGGTGCGACCCAACGCCGTGGTGCTCCGACCCTCACTGTCCCCCAGGGTCTCCGCGGCAGCCCGCGGGCGCGCAGGTGTGCGCCGTCTTCCGCGGCTACAGGACCGCAGCGGGGTCCTCGGGGAGCCCGCTCTCCTCCAGCTTCAGTCCCAGGTTGTCGATGCCGATGGTGGTGACCGGGGGTACGCTGCTTTCCGCGGGCTCGGCCGTGCGCGTCGGCATGGAGCAGTACAGGACAAACCCCACCATGATGACGACAAAGGCCAGGATGTAGAGTCCTGAAAACTGGGAGAAGAACAGGCCATGAGTGCTCCCTGGCATACACGTCTGTGCTGCTGCCTCTGGCCAGCGGTGCTCCGAGGGCGACTTTCCCTTTATCTTTTATCTGAATGTTGTCTAAGGAGGTGCGAATGTCCCAAACCCTCCCGTGTGTACAGGCCAATGCATGGGCTCTCCCAACAGCACCTGGCGCAGGAGCCAAAGGGACCCTTGGATCTTTAGGAGAAAGGAAACCTTTGCCTTTCTCTGTGAAGATCCAGCTGCACCCCGCCCTGCAGGCAATCCCGTCCCGTGGAGAAAATGAAAGGTCGGTAGGAGTACCCTGAGAGAGCCCATTTCAGACCACATTACAGTACTATTATAAAGCAAGAACAGAGGACCTCAGGTGAAATGTGGCTGTACAGAGGCGACATCTGCCCAATAACCTCTCAGTCTAAGCTATCCCAATAAGTTTCAGTTTGTTAAGATTTAACAAATTATCCTGTCTCTGTGGGCAAGCGCTACATAGTAAACTTTATGACCAATTGAGCAGATTCAGATTTTTACAGCTAAAAAGAGACTACAACATCATTTTTCAGAAGAGTCTGAAACCCAACGTACAGCCCTGTAAGGATAACCACAGAAATCGAGCTGGCAGGAGGTGTCTGCTATCCCCTCTGCTACCAGAAAGACCAATACAGCAAAAGCCTCAATACAGGTCCGCCAACATGGCGCACCCCTGTAATCCTAGCTACTTGGGAGGCTGAGGCAGGAGGATCACAACTTCCAGGCCAGCCTGGGCAACTTAGTGAGACCCTGTGTCAAAATAAAATAAAAAAGGCTGGGGATGTAGTTCAGTGGTAGAGTGCTTGCTTAGCATCGGGAAGGCCTTGAGTTCACTCCCCAGTACTGCAAGTAAATTAATAATAATAATAAAAACAGTACTCCTCCCCTTATCCAAGTGGGATATGTTTCAAGATCCCCAGTGAATGCCTGAAATTGCCTTGGCCCCCCCAATGGCTAGAATTACAGGAGTGCACCACCACGCCCGGCCTGTATTTGTTTTTAATAGCAAGATAAAGCACAGAAAAAAGTAATTAAAGATTAACCAAGATTGGCAAAGTAAGCTAGGGAAATTGTGTGCATAATCAACATTTAATTAAATGCTCAGGGTCTTTTTTCTTGAAACATGCAGACTCAATTCATGAGTGGTGCTGCTAACCTGATTTTAGAATTAAGACTGGGGACATACTATTTTATTCAGGCCAATAAATATACTTAAATTAACTAGTATTTCATATTATGCCCAATAAGAAGAGTTTAAACAAGGGGATCACAAGTCGGGTGTGGTGGCACCTGCTTGTAATCCCAGTATTGCTGGTCACATCCCACTATGGGCTTCCACAAACACCACTGCATGTTAATTATTCAGATGTTCAACTACCTCTTAATATTTTTTTTTTTTTGCGGTACCAGAGATTGAATGCAGGGGCGTTCTACCTCCGCGCTACGCCCCCAGCCCTATTTTTTATGCTTTATCTTGAAACCGGGTCTCGCAAAGTTTCAGAGGGCCTCACTAAGGAATGAGAGAGAGAGAGAGAGAGAGAGAGACAGCTGAGGCTGGCCGTGAACCCGGATCCTCTGGTCTCCGCCTCCCAAAGTACTGGGATTACAAGCGTGAGCCACCATGCCCGGCTTAACCTTTCTAAAGAATAGGATAGGTACAGCCCCCCTCCAGGCAGGACTGCCCTCTCTGGATTCAGTAATGTATAAAGCCAGTAACAATGTCAAGCTGAGCAGTTGAATTACTTTTCTACCACTGACTTTAATTCTTATGTCTAGTACTAAGCATGGTGCCTAATACATAGCTGGTGTCTAATAGGTGTTTGTAGGGGGGAAAATGATTCAGAGAGTATTAGGAGAAGTTAAAGCTATTTGGAGTACCCTAACCCCCTCCTTTTTTTTTCTTTTGAAATGGCATTTCAATATATTTCCCAGGCTGGTCTTGAACTCTTAGATTTTAGGTCCTCCTGCCTCAACTTCCCAAGTAGCTGAGGTTATAGGCAAGCACCACGGCACCCAGCTCCTTAAACTTTTAAAGTCAGTATAATGAAAAGTAATCACGCTCTCCTATAAAGTGTTCACTGTTACGTGTAGAAAACCTGTACGACTTGTTCAAAACATGCCCTGTTTCATCTGGTGGTTTTCAACTGTTCAGAAGAAACTCTGTGTCCCTCTTAAGAAGGTCAGAGATGAAACGGAGGCACCTTTATTAGAACAGAGACTCTGAGGGAGTGAGGCAAGGTTCCGGAATAAAGACTCTTACCATTCTTTCCTTTTAAAATTCTACCCTTTGTGCCTGGATCTATACAGGAAGTTTCTGGTGGCCACTTTATCAAGTATTTTCTTAAGATCAATTCCAAAAAAGCAGAGTGTGTAAGGTCTGACACAGGTAAGTATAAACATTTTAAATCTCTTTTTCAACTGTCTGCTTCAAAAATATCAGAGCAAACATTATTTTAGGTACTGCAATTTTTTTAATTGGTAGTACATTGGGCTTTCAATTCTGCTTTTAAAAACTACATCTTCATTATGCCATGGAGTTTTTATACCTCTATAATTTACTCTCAAAATCACCGCAGACCTGATCTTTGTTCTGGAAGTCTTGAAAATGACCTTTGACCAAAAACAATAAAATCTGATCTAAGCTTGAGCTGCTAGACATGCAGGGATAAAGGACTATAAAACAAAAGAACTGGAAAGGAATTTATAGACTACACGCTCCCATTCCAAGAATATAGCCATTTAAAGTCATGTGCTCCCAAAAGGACACCAAAGGGGCTTCTTCACATTAAAGTTAAGGGCAGTTGAAAATATTTCAGATCTAAATCTTAAGTATTTATTAAGATTTTATTAAACGAAATATTCATTATGATTAAGAGTTCATAGTAAGCCAGGCATGGTGGTACACACTTGTAATCCCAGTACATGGGAGGCTGAGACAGGAGGATCACAGGTTCAAGGACAGCCTCAGAAACTTAGCAAGGCCTTCTGCAACTTAGACCCTGTTTCTTTCTCTTTTCTTTCTTTTTCTCTCTCTTTTTTTTTTTTTTTTTTTTG
>PVJS01042153.1:0-17636 GCA_004027185.1 Glis glis | reverse complement strand
AAAAAAAAAAAAAAAAAAAAAAAAAAAAAAGAGGTAATGAAAATTACCTAGGAATGTGAGAGATCTAGACTTGAATCTAGGTAGTCTGGTCCCAGGAGATGAGATTTATATCTATGGTTCCTTGCCTCTCTATATAAAATCCTACATGTCCGTACACATATAATAAAATGATTATCCTTTTTTTTTTTTGTGTGTGTATGGTGCTAGGGATTGAATCCAGGGGCATTCTACCTCTGAGCTACACCCCAGACCTGTTTTATTTTTTATCTGGAAACAGGGTCTTGCTAAGTTGCTGAGAGCCTTGCTAAATTGCTGAGGCTGGCTTCGAACTTGCGCTTCTCCTGTCTTGGCCTCCCTAGTACTGGGAGTGTGCACCACCAAGCCCAGCTTAAAATAAATATCTTAAGACAAAACATCTAAGAACGTTCTTTCTGTATACATATCCACATCAGAAAATATTTTTTACTTTTTCTGCGTCACTTAAAAAGATATCTACTTTGGACTTCCTGGATGTCACCACTAATCTGAATGTCACCTTTTGAATATGGAATAAGAGTGGGCATGATTAAGGAAAGAGATCATATAAATTAATTTGCATCTGCGTTTTCTGCTTTTCTTCTCTGCAAAAAAGACAACTGTTTGAACCAATTAGATACTATGTGGCGGGCCACAGGATAAAGAAAGTGTTGCCTCAGACAAGAGGAAATGCCCACCAGTGCAACAGGTGCCAGGGCCTACACCATGAAAGTCATGAAATGGGCAAGAATAAGGAAAGGAGGTCAATGGGAATTCTTTTTTTCTTTTTTTTGCGGTACCGGGGATTGAATGCCTGGTCTTCAGGCCTGGTCACCTGACCTCTTTGTGCCTTAGCTCTGTCTCTGTAAAGCCTGGCTAATAACGACTTACAGAGATATGCGTTGTAGATCGCTGTGGTCTCACACTGCGAGGACTAGTGGTATTTGTTGTTGCACTTTTTCTTACTAGTAGAGGATTCAACACTTCATTCAGCACATATTTATCAAATGCTTCATTGAGCTTACATTTTAGGGATATTTAAACACACCAGGGAAAGATAGAGTATGTTAGAAGTAGATATATAATATGGATAAAAGCAAAACAGAGAAGAGTCAGGGGGTAAAAGTAAGGGGGCAGAGGCTGTTATGTAAAACAGGTGGTCAGGAAGTCCCTCCTTGAGAGGGCAAATTTGAGCAAGGACTTTGAGGACCGGCAGGGAACCACACAGATATTGGGGAGAGATTGCTTCGGGCAGAGGGAACAGCCAGAGACAAGTCCTTGCGTGCAGGGCATATCTGCTGAGTTCAAGAGTGTGGGAGATCAGTAGGGGGAGACCAGAAGCCAAAGGAACCTGCAGAACATCAGCAAGAAACCAAGCCAAAGCAGGAGAGAGCGTGGGAGGCCAGATCACCACCAGGCTTTGGCTGAATTCTAAGCAAGTCAAGAAGTTACTGGGGGATTTTGAGCAGAAGAATGGATGGCCTCATTTCCATTTTAATTGACCCTTCTGACATACATCCTGTTTAGGAGGCCACTGAAATAATCCAGGCAAGAGATGGCAGTAACTTACACCTGGGTGTTAGTTAGCTGCAGAGGTGGGATAGGGCTTGGATTCTAATCTATTCCAGAAACATAGCTGAAAAAACTTTCTGCTGGACTAGATGTGGGGTACGAGAAAGAAAGAAATGAAGCAGGACTCCAGGGGTTTCTGCCCAAGCAACTGGAGGGGTAGAACTGTCAATTATGTGAGTTTGTGGGGGAAGATTAGAAGTTGGTTTGAACATGTAAGTTTGAGATTACTCCTATAATCCTAGTACTTGGGAGACTGAGATAGGAGGATCACAAGTTTCAGGCTAGCTTCAGCAACTTAGCGAGACCCTCAGCAACTTAGTAAGACCCCGTTTCAAAATAAATTAAAAGAGTTGGGGGTGTAGCTCGGAGGTAGGATGCATTGGGTTCAATCCCCAGTACCCCCCTGGCCCCCTACACACAAAGGAGGAGATGTCTACCATTTAGATTTCTCTGTCTCTGTCTCTATCTTGAGTTTAGGAGAGAAATCAAGGCTAGAAAACAAGATAGACATTGGAGAATTATCTGCACCTAGATAGTATCTATAACAATGGAAATGGATGAATAATGTTTATAATAATGCTCATTATAGGAAACACTAGAAACTAGACTTTAAAAAAAGAGGCTAATTAAATGAAATTGACAGTACAAAGAGATGATAGATAGATTCAGTAATTATTTACTCAGTTACTTTAAGAAAACCCAAACCCAAAGTTTGGACAAGAGCTGGCAAACCCGTCTCAGAGCCGGGTCTCCGCGAGTCACATTACCATGTGGTCTAAATTTGCCCAGGCTTGGTTGAGCTCCCGCAGCGTGCTCTTGACGATGCCAGAGACTTCTTCTTTTTTGTTCTGAATCAAAGCAAGTCCATTCTGCTCAATTTTCTCTACTTCTTTTTCTTTTGCTTTAATCAAATCTTCCAGATCCTGAAAGATTTTTTAAAAAATAGTCATTTTAAATTGTTCTATTATGGAGCTCTGGGGTGCACTGAAATTGAGTCATTATAGTTTTATGTACTAAAAACCTGTTACAAATCCAAAGAGATTATCATTCTCAAAAGAGGGTCTCCACGGCAAAACTTCTTCCTACACTTAAATGTAAAAAAAATAGAGTTTTTTAATCCACGGGAAATTAGCATAACCTGAAAAATGTAAAATTGAATGACCTACTAGAAAAAGAAGTGGCATCATATAATTTTTTAAAGAATCTACAAGGAAGAAATATGTGTTAGAAATGGTAAAAGATTTATATTTCTAAATTCATATATGAGCCTAGCTTATAGGAAGCAATGCGATAGGGTGGTGTCTGAGACTTAGGCACATTTCTGCTGCTGTTAAGTCATCTCACTTAGGATAAGTGAGAAACTTCCACTGGGTCTCAGTCTCTTCAGAGGAGAAATGAGAAGATTGGGAAAGAATTTCTATTATCCTCTCTTTTTCTCTAAAATACTCTGATTCTATGTGATTCTGAAAGGTTATAGCTTTTTTTTTTCCATGACTCAAATCCTCATTTTCTTTGGGAATGAAATGTCAGAATAAAATGTTCAAGGAAAAAAAGTAAAATGAGGAAAAGATCTGGAGCTTATACTTCACCATATAGCATAGTCCTAACTTACATTTTAATGCCCTTTGAAAATGCGAAGCACAGTGAAGCAGGTAGAGACTGCTATCAACATTTTACAGATAAATCAATGGGGTCACGTTATCCGTGACCCGTCTGGGGTCCACGAAACTGGTGAGGGCTCAAGGGGGCTTAGAACCCAAGCCTTTCAGCTTCCTGACTCCCAACCTACTGCTGGAGTGAGTCCACTGGGCCTGAGACTGTGGCGGGGATGGGAATCCTAACTCAGGACGATAAGATAAACCAGGTAGTAAGACCAGCATACATTCCCATACTCAGCTGTATTCTCTCAGAAGTGAAAATAGATTTGAAGGCCCTGGAGTTTAGAAGGGAAAAAAATCTCAATATATTTTAAGTTTAGATAATGTATCAGTTATGTAAACAAGATTTTTCCTACTTCTCATGATTCGTATATAGGTAATAATATTGGAATTGGGCGGCTGTTGATAAGGTGTTAATGAGGAATCTAGTCCGTGTTATGTTGATTACAAATGTTGTGCCTCCTTATTGTTATTATTACTGCCTCTTTCATGTTATGTTTCTGTTGTGGTCCAACTTTTTCATCTCTCTACTTCCTTTATAAAATAGGGATAATAATACATTTTCTACTCGTCCTGAAGGCATAAAATTAGATAAATACATATGAAATATCTTTTAAGCTGTCAAAAACTAGCCAACTGTAAGACATTATCATACTCAGCCATTTGGCAATCGGCTGTGCTCCAGTGTAAATTTATTTATGTTTCTTTCCTGAGTTATCATGAAGCTATTTTTGTCCTGGTACAAGAATTAGAAATTGATGCCTTTAGTAGCTTAAAGAGATCATTTTTGTTTTTCCTATTGTCCTATCATTTCTACTTTATAATTCTGTCAATATTATGACAGCTTTGATAATTACCAGAGAATAAGTCTAGTTATTACTGAGATTACAGGTCCTTTATGCTATATAAAAAGCAGAATTTACTTTTTATGTGTGCTACTTGGGATTAAACCCATGGGCATTTTGCCTTTAAGCCACACCTGCAGCCGTTTTTTATTTTTGAAACAGGGTCTCACTAGGTTGTTGAGAGTCTCTCTATGTTGCTGAGGATGTCCTCAAACCTGGGATCCTCCTGTCTCAGCCTCCCAAGTACTGCGATTACAGGAGTATGCCACCATGCCCAGCTCATAATTTACTTTTTAAAAACTTTTTTACTTATATAATAAATAAATAACCATCCATCATAATCCTAATTTATGTCTAATGATATGTAATTATTATATATTTATTTCTATTTACTATATGAGAATAGCCACAAATAATCTTCTAACCTATCTTTAATATGATTCTAAAATCCAACCATTAGAAATTAAGTTTATCCTTATTTATCCATAGGTGTTAACTTTTTCAATGAGCAGTATTAAATGAATGACCCATTGATTAGAAACACATCTCAAAAAAAATTCCCTGATCATGTATGTTAACATAAGAACAAACCCCAAGAGGGAAGTAGGATTGAAATACACTTTTTGTGCAAAATAAAGGTGAGTTTTCCTTTCCTTCCAATAATAATTAAAAGATGATTCTGCTTCTGATCAATAAACTTGGTCAGAAAGGCCAAACCTAACATTTTTCTGTTTTAATAAATCATTTTCAACTTGGATTAACTCATAAATATCAGTTTTTATGTTGCTTTAAATTAATAAATCACTTCTAAAAGGCTGGAAAATTATTCAAGATTTTTTGAAACAAAATAAAGCTGAATCCAGTCACTGATTTAAGTACGCTGGCTTGAATTTCACACTTTGGTCCAAAGGAACAATTTCTCAAAAATGACAATAAATCTTATCAAGGTTTGTAGCATGGCCAAATAGAACCTGCCAGTTAAGCTATTGTGATTTATATATGATGTCCCAAAATAACCGGGTGGGCTACTTTCTTTCTTTCTTTTTTTTTCCAAAGAAATGACATTTCATTTGAAATCACAAATTGGCATTGGTCTACAGTTTTGCAAATCACAATGTAAACTTTCTCTCCTGACACTTGCCTGAACTGACCCTCTGGGAGACAAAAACTGACGTCTTAAACGTAGTAAAACTTGGCCAAACTCCTGCAAGATTTTCCAGATAGCAGTGTGTCTTTGTGTTAAACAGAAGATATGCAAAGGAAAAGAAACAAAGGGGAAAGCGGCAGAAAAAAGTGCATTAAAGAGGGAAAAAAAGAGTAAGAGAGACAAAGAAAAAGGGGGGACGTTAAAAAGGAAGAAGAAAGTTATATTAATATAGTATTTCAGTTGCAATAATAAAGTCATCCCAACAACACAACACGGAGGTATTAATCTTGCTAATATGAACACTTAAAATTGCCTTTTTTAAGTTAGTGGGAATATTCTAAATTAGGAACTCAACAAAAGATATGATTTTTTATCCTTATGAGTAAAATTTTTCAAAATTTTGGCTTACATCGATTTTAGAATTTATGGCTTTAAATTAGAAGTACGGCTGGCCCCCAGATAATTGGAAATGCAGTGAGATTAGTTGATGCCCAGTTTGGGTCTTCAGTCTTTTACACACCCATCTTCAGATGTGAGGCATTTTAAAAATGATGCTTTTCTCTGTTGTTTTTATGCAGCTTCAGAATTGCAATGCATTAGCTGGGTAACACATGGTCTTCCTTTTCTGAACTGTAAGGCTTAAATTGAGTGCTTAAATGTAAGTCCTCTCATTTTATGTGCCTCAAACAGAAAATATGCCGGTTAGAAGGGAGACCATTTCCAAAGTCCTTTCTTTAAGTTTTGGTACTGGGGATTTAAACCAGGGGTGTTCTATTTCTGAGCTCTAGTCGTTTTTATTTTTATTTTGAAACAGGGTCTGGCTAAGTGAATGAAGGTCTCACAAAGTTGCTGAGGCTGGCCTCAAACATGTGATACTCATTTCTCAGCCTCCCAAGTACGGGGATTACAGGCATGCACCATGACCGTGCCCAGCAGTTCTTTCTTTTTGAAATCTAAAATAGAGAAGCAAGATTTTGGGAGAGGAGTTTTTTTTCATATAATTACTTCACAATTGAGTATTTAATTGTTCCACAGGATATGCTAAAAAGAACAGTCATAGGTAATTCGCCACATAATGCAAATTAGTACATTACTTTAAAACAAAACTTTTTATTCCAGCCTTAACTGGAATAGCTCCCATTTCCATTGCTGGAAAACACTGGGATTTCGACAGCTCCATCTGAACCTCCATCCCCCTCGCTAGCAGTAGAGCAAGCAGACTCTGTGAGCTCCACCAAGTGACTAGGGAGGAAGACTGTCCTCCGCCAGGCACTTGTCCTCCACAGTGGAATAGGAATGGGAGCAGGACTCTCGAGAGAATTCCCACTCGCAGGAAATACAGAGGAGAGGAGAGCAAATGAGGGGACTTCCTTGGAAGTACCCAGGCCAGTCCTGAGTGTGGGTCGGTCTACAGTTTCTGCATCAAGTGAACAGCACCAATAAATATTAAAGAGACTTGAGAGCTTCAACAAGCAAATGTGCCATGAGGACACTGTATTCTTTGAATAAAATGAATATTTTAAAGACAAATGAGGTGATAACCGCACAATTCACAATAGTCAAATTATAGAACCAACCTAGGCAGCTGTCGACAGAGGAAGAGCTAATGAAAAGGTGGTATACACACACAATAGAATTCTACTCAGCCATAAAGAGAAACAAAATTATGTCGTTTGCAGGAAAATGGATGGAACTCGAGAATGTTATGCTAAGTGAGATCAGCCAGTCTCAGAAAATCAAGGGTTATATGTTTTCCCTCAAATGTGGAAGCTAGAAAGAAAATAGGAAACAAAAGGGACTTCAGCTGAATGAGGTGAAAGACCAGGAGAATAGTGGGAAGAGGATGGTGGAGGGAGGTGGGAAAGGAAGAAAGTCTTAATGAAGGAAACAGTCTAAATAATGTCATGTCCGTATATAAAGGTATCACTACCAAGCTCACTAACATGTACTGAGGAGGATGCGGAGGGAAATACACCAAGTGATGTGTGCGTGTATGAATGTACCACTTGGAAGCTCACTATGATGTATAATTGCAATGCACCAAGAAAAGTATAAAAAAGACAAATGAGGAAATATGATTACAGGCTGATCATGAAATAATATAAGGGATTATTATTAATATTTTGTGATATTATAGTCACGTAAGAAAATATCTATTTTTCAGAGATGCATATCATAGTATAGAGAAATAAAATGACATGAGGTCTGAGATGTACTATGTCATCTCAATGAAAAAAAGAAAATTCAGCAAATGTGGCCAAAATATTGGTAGCTATTAACTCTGCTTACTGGCATATGGGATTCGCAGCATTTCTCAATACTTATGAGTGTGTTTGAACATTTTTTCATAATTTCAAATTTTAAAAACAGGTGAAACAACCTAATAGTTAAACTCTTGCAGCATGAATACTCAGAGAAATTTGTTATTGTATATAATTTAAAAAGAAATTAACCCTCAGTTCTCAGAACCTGCAACCTCCTTTAGCATATGCTATGAAATTGGGAAGCTGTGCGTGTGAGCCACCTGGACACGTTACCTGACAGTCCTTCAGTGTGTTCTGAATGGAGGCCTGATCTCCGATGCGATGTTGTTGTTTCAGTCTCTTTTCCTGGGTTTCAAACCAAGTTTTCAAACATTGTACATTACTTTCGTATTCTGACCACGATTCCAGTAAGCCTTCCAACAGCTGGATCTGAACAAACACGATGAAATGAAATTTGCAATTTTACTTGAAAGTCAAATCGTTACCAGGCTAATTACTATTAGCTACCATCTCCTCCAAATCAAGAATTCATAAAATACAGCCCACCATTGTATACATAATTAAGAAATTAATTGTATCAAGTGCAAATCAGTGGGCATTATGGGTAAGCAAGAATGAACTAACATCAACCTGAAATAAAGGCAAGGGAAACTAAGGGGCATCTTTAAAGAACTGAAACAACATAAATACACAGAGAGTTGAAGGTATGTAAGAGAAAAATAACAGGGCTAAAGAGTTTAGGGCTAAGTAGCCGTCAGCGGAGTTGTGAGAAGGGTTCTCCTGCCCCACGTAGCCCTAGCTCTTGTGAAGGGAGTTCTCTCCACAGAGCGGGCCTGTCCCCTGGGGTTCTGTGGAAATCTCAGAGCTGCAGTCTGCCTGGCTTACCTTCTCAGTTACCAGCCCCTGCAGGATTTGCCAGCTCTTATTCATTGCTCCGAGCTGCTCCGCGAAGTCGGTCTTATCACTACGCTTGCTTTCCACGTCCTGACTGCTGATCTGTAGCACCGACTGGTTCACAAAGTCCACCGTCAACTGTTTACAGTTGATGTCTATCTTAAAACCCTATAAAATAAGAAAGTAAGGTCATGCCTGTGAATGTCTTATGACTCTACTGGAGTTGGAAAGCCTTAACTAACTTAAATATTAATATTATTACTTCCATGACTTTGTCCAAATGGCATAATTTGTGTTTACTCATGTGGCCCACTATTTTCAGAAGTGGAATCTATACTTATATATGTTATACAATCCCCCATATATGTATATATATACATATTTATATATGTATGTCTATATATGTCTATAGACATATATATATATATATATATATATATATATACGCAGGCAGGAGGTACAGAACTGGGTAACTTATATAAACTCATTATAAGATATTTATCAATTATAATATTTACTTTATGATCTCTATGAGCTTTTCAAATTATTCAAAATTATTCCTAATGCTGGACAACTTTTCTATGCCTGTAAGTAAGGATGCTGGTTTTTTTTGCTAGTCACTAAGTATGGGAAATATGTTTCAAGACTTGATTTACATAATTTGAGTTTTTGAGTTCCTTCAAATAAAATTGTGTAAATATATGGAAAATTAAGAACAAAAATGTTAAGTACCTTGTATTTTTGAAGGTATTCATGAATGGCCTTGTAACTGATGGCATTTTTTATATCCTCTTCATCCCTCTGGATAACACTTTCCATTAGAGAAATCCAACTCATGACTTCAGAGATGGCGTGGCGGGAAGGCAGCTTGTCCATTTGGAGCTGTTAGAGAGATAACAAGTCCCAAGTATTAAAATTCAAACCCAATTTATGCTAACATAAGAATCTCACATTAATTCTTACCAGTATACCAAGAGAAATAACATTTCTTAATGACATTTTTAGGTCTTAGAAGCTTGAAACACCAGGCAAACACCGAACAATGCTAGTCATTTTATGTTCACTTGACATCTAATACTATAAACATTGTATAAATATTAACTAATTAATCAAAACACCAGCAAGAAGAAAATATTATCCTTATTTTATAGCTGGTTTTATGAGTTTAAAAAAACTTAACGACAAAACATTCAACAGATGTATTTTATTAATTATCTTGTAAAATCTCTGTGTCATATGACTCAGGAATGTTAAAAGAAGGAAGAAAAATACCACACTACAAGCTATCAGTTTCTAGATTTTTTGGCACGCTAATATTTATTCCTATGAGCAGAGCCAATTTCCCGAGTCTTTAAAATATACTTAGAATTCTGAATCAGGATACTATGGGATACATGCATATCCATGTTTATAGCAGCACAATTCCCAATAGCCAAATCATAGAACTAGCCTAGGTGTCTATCCAATCAGCAGATGAATGGATTACAAAATTATGGGATATATACACAATGGAATTTTACTCAGCCATAAGGAAGAAAAACTTTGCAGGAAAATGGATGGATCTAGAGAATATGATGCTAAGTAAGATTAGCAAGTCATAGAAAACGAAGGGTCATATGTTTTCTCTTATACGTGGAAGCTAGGGAGAAATCAGGATACAAATGAGCTCCAGATAGAGGAGGAGAAACTCCAGTGGGGCACGGAGGGGGTCTAGGGAAGGGAAATGGGTGGGGGAGGGAGACTTGATAAAGAAAACACTTCATGGATGCTATGTACATATATGAAATTATCAATGCCAATCTCAATATCATGTATGGGGAAGGGGAGGGAGTAGAGAGAGAGCCAGGGGAATCTCACCAAGTGTTGCGTGCATGTATGATCCTATCACTGAACTTCCTTATGAGGTAAGATTACAATGCACCCATAAAAGTATACTTAAAAATTTCTGAGTTTTATTTAATACATCACACATTTATACATATTCTTATTATAATGATTTGGAAGAACAAAGGCAAGCGTTTAAAATCTTTATAGATCAGCTGCAATGTGGTGATGAAAGGCAGAGATGAGCATAAGACTGTTCCAGTCCTCTAGGAACACATCGCTACTGATTAGGAGAGCTGTCCCCCATGATACCCAGCAGTGAATGTCAGAGAAAAAGATAGAATGTTCTGGGATTTCAGGGCAGTTAGGTGTATTTACAGATAAGAGGAGTACAGTCATGTGGTGAAAAATGTTTCAATCAATGATGGGTCCCAGATACAATGGTGGTCCCTTAAGATTATAGTGCCTAGTGACATTAGCGCAATCGTAGTCTGCATAAGTACTCTGTGATGTTTGTACAATGATAAAATGGCCCAATGTCACATTTTTCAGAATATATCCCTGTCCTGAAATGATGCTTAACTGTATTTATATTTATCCAATGTCAGTGACTCTCTTGTATGGAAGGCCATATGTTTACCACAGTTTGCTATAAATCTTCCTGAGTACTTACTTTATGCAATTGCTCACGTTTTCCCATGAGAAAACAGTTTAAACAAGGCCAGACAAAGATTCGAACACATGCACATACACATTATCACATACACACTACAGAAGCTTCTGGAAGAAAAACTGAGTGGGCCTTTGTAGGCCTCTGTAGTTCATTTGAATATGTCATACAATGGGAGAGAGAAAAGGCAAGTTTCTGAGACAAAGCTGATTTAAAGTTGTGAACAAAAACAGATTGATGTAATTTTCCATTCGCTATGGTTTCATTCAGTAATTACTAAATAAGCCACTCCTCACTTCCTACCTGGTGGAGCTTCTCCTGGACAGCGGGGATGTTCGTCAGCAGGTCCGTCCACTGGCTGTCGATATGAGAGAGCTCGGCGCGCAGGGCAGCGGTGTCTACCTTCTTTAATCGAAGAAGCTGATTTCCCGTGCTCAGAACAGATGATTTCAGGGACGATCTGGCATCCACTTCTTTAGAAAACTCCTACAGGAAGCAGCAATGTTCAAATTAGTATTCAATAACCAGACCTTTCATTTAAGGTTAGAGACCAATTTAGTACATAAAACAATTTTTTTTTGCGGTACTGGGGGTTGAACCCAGGGGCATTCTACCCTGAGCTATACCCCCAGTCCAATTTTTTTTATTCTTTACTTTGAAACAGGGTCTCACTAAGTTGCAGAGGGACTCGCTAAGTAGCTGAGGCTGGCTGCAAACCTGTGATCCTCCTGTCTCAGCCTCCCCAAGTACTGGGATTACAAGTGTGTGCCACCACACCCGGCTTTAAAACAATTTTCTATCTTGAGGGGAGTGTTAAATGGAACTTCCTAGAGAGAAGCAAAAGAAACATGCCCTTGCCCTCCAATGAAAGTCAACTATTACTTGAAACACTTTAAAAGAAGCAAAGCTGAGTATAAACCGAGTTGAGGCATATTAATTTGCATAACTGCTGATCACCTCTAGTTAACATTGCTAAATACTCTATGGCTTAATTTATTTAGGGTATCCCTTGTCAGTTGATTTCTTCTCTACTGGTGTATGGGTCAGGCCTTACTGACTGGCCTGAAAAGTAAAATCTAATCAAATGCCATAGGTTCTCTCTTTTTTTTTTAATAGACTTTTATTGGTGCATTGTAATTATCCATCATGGTGAGATTCAAGGTGACACACATACAACGCATATCTCAGTCTTACCAGGAAAGCATTGAGGTGGTCACGGACCATTTCTAGTTCTTGTGGTACGGTCACAGATTGCTGAGTCCAAAATGCTAGCCTGTCTTTTGCAGACTGTAACCAGCGAATTAGATCTGCAGATTCGTTTTGATACCTGCAAGTGTATTAATGAGGGTATTAAGTGAACATCCAATCCCTGTCTTCTGCTTACTCATTATTCACCAATGCAGATAGCTTTAAAACAAGAGACCTGATAGAGTTAGAACAAAAGTGCCGTAGGTTGATGCTCTACAATTCTTTTCTCTTAATGCTTATGCCTTGATCAGTTTCTGTGTCTCAGCTTTCCTATCTCTAAGTTGAAACTCAAAACTATCTTTTTTTTTCTTTTTTTTTTTTTTTGCGGTACCGGGGATTGAACCCAGGGGCATTCTACCTCCGCGCTACACCCCCGGCCCTATTTTTTTATACTTTATTTTGAAACCGGGTCTCACAAAGTTGTGCTGGGCCTCACTAGGTAGAGAGGAAGAGAGAGAGAGAGAGAGAGAGAGAGAGCTGAGGCTGGCCGCGAACCCGGATCCTCCGGTCTCCGCCTCCCAAAGTACTGGGATTACAAGTGTGTGCCACCACGCCCAGCTCAAAAATATCTTTCTTCACATTGATGCCACTTAGAAATATTAGATGATGGTTATAAAATATTCCTTGGAATAAAGGAAGAGTATGTGATTAAGTACAAATCAACCATATACTGCCCGTGCATACTCCCCATTGCCCTTGATAAGTTTTGCTTAATCAACATTTTCTCTTCTTTCCTTCAGAGACTTTACTGTGACCATCCAGGTACAATCATTAGGTAAAGGAGGATGATGGCTCACAGGTAAGCTGCACTGTGCACCTGTGCCCTCGCCCAGTGTTAAATATGTGATTAGACAATTAGACAAAAATCTAACCGGGGGCTTTCTGTTTGTCTTTATTTCCCCAACTATGCAATTTTCCAAACTTGCCCATCTTTTCCAAGTCCAGCACCCACTAGCCTTATTAATACACTGTCGCACTTATGTAAAAATATGCAAAAGTCATCCCATTACCTGGTCCAGTGTTTCAATATTGTTTCCAGTCTGTGAAGTTCCTTGGACACTTTGTTGGTGTTATTTAGCCAGCGCTCTCCAAGCTGATTCAGCTGGCTTTCGAGATCTGAGCAGCTGATGGAGATCAGAAGTCGTTTTCCATCATCTAATACTTGATATAACTTGGGCTGGTATTCATTAAGGCTGGATTTTAAGTGCTAAAATGATTGACAACATTGGGTTAAACGTTTGAAGACTGCCTGCTTTTGCCTTTGAGAATTATAATTTCTCTGGTGTCCACAATGTTCCCATTATCCTTTAGCCAAAGGTAAACTATTTGTGCCCAAGTAAACTTAAAGATGTTTCATCTTTACCAAAATACAGATTTTCTTTTTTTCATAGTAACTTTAGGTACATTTAAAGCTGATAGACTTAATTATTTTAAGAACAGCACAAACTACAGAAAATTCTTTGTGGAAGCTTAGTGAAAATGCTTGAAAAGTTTTCAAAAAGAGTTCTCATTAAAAAAAAAAAAAAGTAAAAAAAGAAAACCCTTTTTTCTTCCCTCAGTGCTAGGGATACAACCCAGGATCTTGTACACACTAGGCAAGCACTCCACCACTGAGCCACATCCTCAGCCCAAGAAAGCAAGAAAGTCTTTTTATTTTATTTATTTATTTATTTATTTATTTATTATTTTTTTTTTTTTTTGCAGTACCAGGGATTGAACGCAGGGGCGTTCTACCTCCGCGCTACGCCCCCGGCCCTATTTTTTTTATACTTTTATTTTGAAACCGGGTCTCACGAAGTTGCGGAGGGCCTCACTAAGGAGAGAGAGAGAGAGAGAGACAGGGAGAGAGAGAGAGCGAGAGCTGAGGCTGGCCGCGAACCCGGATCCTCCGGTCTCCGCCTCCCAAAGTACTGGGATTACAAGCGTGCGCCACCACGCCCGGCCAAGAAAGTCTTTTTAAATTTTATTTTATTCTATTGCAGTACTGGGGATTGAACCCAGAGGCACTCTCTTACTGAGCTACATCCCCTCCTCCCTTTAATTTTTATTTGGAGACAGGGTCTTGCTAAATAGGCAGGCTGGCCTTGAACTTGTGATCCTCTTGCCTCAGCCTCCTAAGTAGCTGGGATTACAGGTGTGTGCCTGGCACTGGGTAAGAAAGACTTAAAAAAAATTCTACCATAAATAACACACACACAATCTCTCTGCTTCCAACAATGTTTACAACTTGAGAGAAAAGTATTTAATAAAACTTCTGATCACAAGTTTGTTTAGATTCTGCTAAAACTACCGGAAAGGTTCTAAAGAAATGCCAAGACCCCTGGGGACCCCGACCTGGTAGAGACTTGTTCTCTCCTTGAGCCTGTCTTCGCTCTCCTCCACCAGGCCCACGCTCGGGACGCTGCTTTCCACCACCTCCAGCTGTCTGCTGAGCTCCTGGAGGTCCTCGTCCAGGTGGGCCCACGACTAGAAAGGCAACAGTACTCGATGAGATCCAAGACCCTCCTTTGGAACAACATTCCTCCCTGTACACAAAATATGCACTCAACCTAGTCTCTTTCAGGTTATGTCAGGAATACTTGGGTTGGGGTTTGGGAAGCAAAAGATGGCTTTAAAGCAAATGACTGGATGGTGGGCCTATGAGCACTGTGAGTGAGCACTGGGGTCTGTGACTGACTAGCTGTGTGACCATGAACTTCTGAACTGGTTCCTGCGTGTTAAAATGGCATGACCATTTTCTCCATTGTAAGAATTACATGGACTAACACCCACAGTGTACCTGGTATCTGATAGGCACGGTTTCATTCTTTATCCCAGTAAAGACTGAAGGTAAAAGGGATGGCATGTTTGTTCTTCACATAGTGAGTGAACTAATGCATTACCTTTGTAAATAAAGCTTCCAATAAAATACAGACATTTAAAAATAAGAAGCTTTAGTAGAGATTTTTTTTCATTTAAAATCAAGAGTGTTTATATTTAGCAAAGATATGGGGTTAAACAACAACCAAAAAAATTATCTGGTAAAGCGTTAACTTCTGGGAAGAGAAAAATGGGGCAAGAGGGATGAGTTTGGGTATATGCTTTTTAAAAACACCACCAAAAAATTACTTGACCCTTTACTAGTAAATACTAAAAAGTAAACAAAACTTTTTGAAATACTATTGGAAATGTATAACTGACAAAAATAACACCTTAAAAATAAAACAATACTATATACACACATAGTACCAGTAATTACAACTAAAAAAACAAGAATTGAATTGAAAAATGTCCTGAGTCCTCATAATGGTAATCCAAATATCAAGCAGGTAGGCTGTTTATTCTAATAAGGAAAAATACCAAATGACTTATTCCTAAATTCAGACTTTTATTTTATTTGAAACAGAAAAAGACTTTGTTTTCTAATCAGTTGAAGTCTTTCCCAATACTTGGGAGTGAGGTGCAGCAGTAGCTGACTTATAATATGGTGCAGTGCATACTCAAATGGAGGTAGGACACAGACAAGGGACAAAGCGACATACAGCACAGGAAAGGCAGGATCCTGAGGCAAAGAACACAGGTAACTACAAGGTCACATGAAAGAAAAAACCCATCTCTCTTCGAAGGCTGGTTGTACAGTGTGGACACTGCTGTCTCGGGCTCACCTCCAGAACATACTCCAGCTCCACGCCCCTCTTGTGAGCCCCTTTCAGCACAGTGGACGCCTGAGCCATCAGGTCCGCATGGAACTGGGTTTCCTTTGGCACTGCAAAGCTGATGATCTTTCTGAAGAGTGTTTCCGTCAAAATCATGTGAGATTCCAGACCTTGAAAGTATTCCTGCAATGTCACGGATAGAAAGGGGTCAACAATTTATTCACACATGGCTTTAAGATAAAATTGACTGTGCACGTGGAAGCCGATGGAGCTCAGTTAATATCTGAGTGGTCCTGGTCCACTTCCACTCGCCTCAGCCGTGGCCCAGGCACACGTCACTTCTTGAAGTAGCTTCCTGCCAGAAGAGGGGCTCTGGTCTCCTAATTGAGCTTGTCTCCCCATTTAACTACACCTTGCATACTGTGGAACTAGACACAAAAGCCCTAAAATGAAGGTCTATCATATGAAACCAGCTGCTTAAAAAAAAAAAAATGTCCTCTGACCCCTAAGACCTGATTCCTTGCTCTGTGTCTTCCTTTCTTCCTTCTTTCCCTGTCACGGCCTCTAGCTAACACCACCACACCACTGGCCTCTGGGTCGCTGGACACTGGCTCCCCACCCCCATCTCTAGCCTCTGCCTGAACTCTGTTCTTCTCAAATGTTCTCACAGGCTGACACAGTTGGTACCTTCCCTTCTCCCATAGCTGTCTCAACTTCTGGAATGTTTGTCATGCTTATTTTTTGCTTCCAAGCATGGTTTGACGTAATCTGTATTAAATATATTTTTAATTTCCTCTGTAGTTCACCTCCACAGAGCCGAAGGCCTTGCAGGACATTGTGAATGTCTTTGAAATGTTACATTTAGGTATAATCGATTGTGGAGGATAGAGAGGGCTCTAGCCCATTTCCTAAGCCCAGCATCATGGATGGAATTGTGGGACTGGAAATTAGTAAGAATGGCTAACATTAATAAAGTGCTTACCATTTGCTGGGTACTCCATAAGCTCTTGACCTGACTTGTGCCCTCCTGACGGAGTCTATGGCTCTATGAGATAGGCGGCTTTATTTCCCATGTACAATAAGAATTCAGAGTCATCTGTCTATTTGGCTTGCCCAGAGTCACTCGACTAGTCACGGCAGAGGTGGGGTTTGAACCTGTATCACATGGCTCTATCTGTGTTCCCTGCCAACACTGGAGAGTGCTCCTTCAGAACATGGCTTGTCAGTAGAAGCTAGAGTCATTATTTTTAACCAACTTTTTTTTGTATGTGTGGTACTGGGGATTTAACCTAGGAACATTATACCTCTGGGCTAAACCCCAGCCCTATTTTATTTTTTTTTATTTTGAAATGGGGTCTCACTAAATTGCGGAGGGCCTCACTAAGTTCCTGAGGCTGGCTGTGAGCCTGCGATCCTCCTGTCTCAGCCCCCCAAGTACTTGGACTACAAGCGTGTGACACCATGCCTGGCTACCAACAATTATTTTATCAGAAGATCTCAATGTTGGAAGAGACCAGCGAGGTCATCCAGCCCAACACGCACTGAAAACTGAGATTCCTTCCCGGAGCCCTCTCCCAACAGCCTTGGCGAGACTCTCATGGCCAGTGGCAGTCCGCTCCTTTTAGAGTTTTTCCTTCTACAAAGCTTTATTTCTCTATTATTTTTACTCATTGATCCTAGTTTCCCTTCTGGAATAACTCAGAATGATCTTTTATTGCTATGGTCGAGACTTGAGAAGAACCAGCTGTGAACTTTAAAGCCATGTTTTCAAAGCCAAATGATAAGGCTTGAATAAATCATAAAACTTTGGACAAAAAACTCTGGGAAAAAATAGTACAACCCTCACCCCCTTAAAAAAAAAAAA
>PVJS01042152.1:0-17644 GCA_004027185.1 Glis glis | reverse complement strand
GCGGTACTGGGGATTGAACCCAGGGGCATTCTACCTCCAGGCTACACCCCCAACCCTATTTTTTATTCTTTATTTTGCAACAGGGTTTCACTAGTTGCAGAGGGCCTCACTAAGTAGCTGAGGCTGGCCGCGAACCTGCGATCCTCCTGTCTCAGCCTCCCAAGTACTGGGATTACAAGTGTGTGCCACCACGCCCGGCCCAAACTTTCAACAGCCAGAAGAGAGAAGTTCAAAATGAGAAGCAAGTATAATGGGAGCACAAGGAGGAAGAAAATCCGAAACCTAAATTCGAGCGTGTTTCAGGCCACGTTGAAGCAGAGCCCGAGGCCCGGGGAGGGGAGCTGGGGGTCTGCTTGATGGGGCTTGAAGAACTTCTGATGCACTGGCCAGAAGCCGGGAACAGGGGAGCTCCAGCACAGCTCCCAGGGGGCCCCGCTGAGCAATCAGCGGAACTGCTTGCCACTCTTAGAAGAGACCACACGGGACTGCGCAGCTCCAGGCCCTCCACGGAGTGCTGTCTTGCTCATACTTGTCTGTCTCCCCCTCTGCTGTGCCTGGCTCCCGCCAGCCTCTGCCCTGACCCAGGGGTTCCCCTGCCCTCGCCCCGCTGGCCAAAGCCCCCCCCCCCAGCAGTGATGGGGCTGCTCTGGAAAAGCAGCAGCCAATTCCAAAGCTGCAGCCTCAGCCGTGACTAGCTCATCCTCATCCTCGGGACCCAGAGGCGGAATCAAAGCTTTGCCCCTGGGGAGCGGGCAGGATTTCCCCCGTAGCGCTAGGGCAGCAGGTGAGGCTTCTAGAGAAACCATGTGCCCTGGGACCCTGTGCCTGTGAGCAGAAATAATCCCAAGAGTGCCGGGAGCCCCGGAAGCCCCCTCCACTGGGACACCGCAGCTCCCTGGGACCTCTGCCACAGACCCTCGGGGGCCATGAGCTTCAAGGGCAGGGGACCTGGAGTAATGCTGCCTCTGCCCTTCCTGGGCATGTTCTGGGACTGACCTTCCCTGTGCCTCCATTTCCCCACCTGTATAGAAACTGAGACACAACTGTCCTCCTTCCTATGAGACACTGAGGATTAAATAAGATAGTACTCATTACCGCCCTGGCTGTCCCGGGATGTGAGGGAGAGCTGCTGCTGGGCATGTCCCCCCCACTGTGCAGACCTGAGCCTCCACAGTGAGTGTCTGTTAAATATTCCCAGGCCCTGGGGCTGCCCTGGGCTGTCACCCTGAGTCAGCCCTGCGTCCAGTTTCAGCTTGGCCCTGTCGCCCCTCCCGCGGTCCCCACAGCGCCCACTCGGTCACACGCCAGTCCTGGTTTCCTCAAACCAAGCCAACTGTTCTTCCTCTCTGGAAGCCTTCTGCGGGTCCCTGGCCAATCTACGGTGGCTTTCCCTCGACTCGCCGCCACGGCCGAATTGCACAGGCATGCAAAACGAACGACGGGTGCCATCAGACTAGAGACTTCCCGTGAGAAGAAAACGGGCTGTCGCCACTTTTATGAGCTCTCCTCCACCCGACTGATATCAGGGCCGGTGACCGGAGCTCTGCCACCCGCGGGGACGCAGGGGTGGGGTGGGGGCAGCCTGTCGTGCATGGGAAGGGGGACCTGTAAAATCCTAAAGGGCTTTTCCTGCTACACTCGCACAGCCAGCGTTCCCCCTGGCTGCCTATCACTTCCTGGACATCTTAGCGAAATCGGCCTCGTCTCCAGTGGCACGCTGTTATTACACTTCGGGGACTCGGGGCGGGGGGACCCCGGCAGGCGGAGGCCGGCGCCAGCGCGCCCCGCGGAGCCGCAGGGAAGTGCAACAGCGCCATCTAGTGGCGGCGCGGAGACCTGCGCAGAGACCCACCGAGGAAGACGGGGTCCCTGGATCGGGGTCACAGCGCCGGGACGCGGCTTTAGGCGCATCTTAAACAGCAGATTGGCTATGGCCGCTAAGAAAAAGGAAAAGGAAGGCCAAGGGGTGTACAGGGCTTTGCCTACTCGGCTGGGGTGGTGTCGCGTCCTAAGGGGGGCGGACCTGGCAGCGGGGTTCCCGGCGGGTCTCGGGGTTACCCGGGCTGCAGCCCCCATCCCCGGACGCCTGTCGGCCGGGGGAGCCGGTCAGCCAGGCCGTCACAGAAAGGGTTTCTGCAAAGTAGGAAAAGGATTGTTCGCGGCGCAGGTTCAGCCCCAGCGTGCGCCTGGAGGGACTGCGAAAACAGGTCCCGCTGGATTCCGAGACCTGACGTCCTTCCATCGCTCAGATCCCGGTCCGTTTTCTGGCCCTCCCCTGTGGCCACCAGGTGGCAGTAATGGTTCCGCGCCCACTCCCCACCTCTCTCTCTCTCTTCTTTTTTTTTTTTTTTTTTTTTTTTTTTTTTTTTTTTTTTTTTTTTTTTGGCGGTACTGGGGATTGAACCCAAGGGCATTCTATCTCCGAGCTACACCCCCGGCCCTATTTTTTATACTTTATTTTGAAACAGGGTCTCACTAAGTTGCGGAGGGCCTCACTAAGTAGCTGAGGCTGGCCGAGAACCTGGATCCTCCAGGTCTCAGCCTCCCAAAGTATTGGATTACAAGCATGCGCCACCACGCCCGGCCCCACCTCTCTCTTCTGGCCTCTGAGACTCGCTGCCTGTGGACCTGCTGGCGCCCCCTGGGCAGGCTGAGCACCTCCTTGTTCAGGGGGTTCGAGGCCCTGGCTGCTTAGGCCTGGGTTACCCACACCACTCACTCCCACCACATGGAGTAAGATGCACAACCAGGATCCCAGACAAAAATCAGGGGTTAGTTCTCTTTTTTTTTTTTTTTTTTTTTGCGGTACCGGGGATTGAACCCAGGGGCGTTCTACCTCCGCGCTACACCCCCGGCCCTATTTTTTATACTTTCTTTTGAAACCGGGTCTCATGAAGTTGCGGAGGGCCTCACTAAGGAGAGAGACAGAAAGAGAGAGAGACAGAGAGAGAGAGAGAGAGAGAGAGAGAGCTGAGGCTGGCCGCGAACCCGGATCCTCCGGTCTCTGCCTCCCAAAGTACTGGGATTACAAGCATGCGCCACCACACCTGGCTTCAGGGGTTAGTTCTCTAAAGAAGAGAAACCTGATGCTGGAGGCAGGTAACACCTGCTGGGCCGACTCCCCGCTGATCTGCACGGTGGGACAGTTGCCCACACTGCAGCCAAGTTAGCTCAGGGAACCGCCCAACAACCTGGGGACAGGACAAGATTATCCCCATTTCACAGCTCAGGAGACTGAGGCTCAGAGGGAGCTTAACTTCCTGCCCCAGGTGGCCTGCCTTGAAGGTCATACAACCAGAATGGGAAGCCAAATCCAGACTCCAGATGTATATCTTGACACTCTCTCGACCTCCCAGTTCACTGCTGTCCCCCTACAGTACAAGAAGTGAGGAGCCGGGTGTGGAGGTGCATGTATAATTCCAGTACTTAAGAGGCGGAGACAGGAGGATTGCAGGTTGAAGACCAGCCTCAGCAACTTAGTGAGACTCTCAGCAACCTAGTGAGACCCTGTTTCAAAAATAAATAAATAAATAAATAAATAAATAAGGGATGTAGCTCAGAGGTAGAATGCCCCTGGATTCAATCCCCAGTACTGGGGAGAAAAAAAAAAGATTGTCATACGCCTAAGGAAAGGGGGGGACAGGAAGAAGGAAAACTCCCTGCAGAAGTTTCACTGTGGCCCTGTGCTCCTGCTCACATCATTTCTCTAAGTTTGGCAGGTTTTCTACCAGCTTAAGTCTTCTTAGGTGAGTTCTACAGGTATTCATTTCAGTGTCACCTTTGCAATTTCACCACTTGAATTGTTTTATTGCTGCTTATTTTCCTTAAGTCAACTTGCCTATTATACTTAGAAAAACATATCTAAAATATCAACTTTATATGGCAGTTGTCAATCAAAACCAATACTGCTGGCTTCGAATGAAAAATTAACTTCAAAACCACACAGAACTACTAGATCGAAGGCTGGTTATCCACACACCACTCAGAATCACCGTAGGGGAGGCAAGGTCTCTACACTCACTCTGGCGACCACAGCTACTAGGTCACACCTGAACACAAGGACCCCCGTGCTATTCAGCCACATGCAATTTTTTCAGCCATTTCTGCCATCTCCCTTGCACTATGACAGCAAGGTGGGGAAGTCGCGGGTCTTCCAGGGCAGGAGGTGAGGATGTGCTACCCCAAATGTGGCCAGAGCGCTGCTAGCTTACCGCACGGTCCACGCCCCATCACAGGGCAGCCGTCTGGCCACTGCATCCTGAGCCTCCTCCCCTCTCCAAGGCATGATCTTCCTCAGGAGTCTGGGGGCTTCCAGCATCTTCTTGGCTGGCCATTTAGTTATCTCAGAATCGCTAATTGATCTCTTCTGGGATTATTGATGGTTCGGGGCTCTGGACAGAAGAGGCTGCAGGTAACTAAGCTCATGTTAAGCAATGCAGCGATGTTCAGAGGGGAAAAATATTGAATTGAGGGCTCTACCCTCCTCAGTAATTTGTCCATTTGATGGATCGATCATTTGAGTGGGTTTAATGAGTGGGAGCTATAGGCAGGTGGGGCATAGCTGGAGGAAGTAGGTCACTGGAACAGGGGGACTCAGCTCTCCCTGGTTCCTTCCTCTGCTTCCCAGTTGCCATGAGCTGAGCAGCTTCCCCCACCACACCCTGTCACCATGATGTTTCTGCCTTGGAGCTGGCTGACCATGAACGAGCCTCTGAACCAGGAGCCAAATAAAACATTCCTCCTCTAAGTTGGTCCCAGCAACAAAAAGCTGACTGACACAGAGGCAAAGGAGCCACCAACTCCAAAAGCAGGAAGGGCCTTGAGCACACAGAGGAAGGGCCTCGCTGTACGGACAAAGGAAGGCAGCCATGAGGGTCTATGTTTCCCCATCTTACAGCACCAACTGGGGCAGAGGTGGACTGGGTCGAGGTACAATTTAACTTCTGGTACAATTTTTTCCTTCAACCTAGAAGATTCCTGTTCCAAATTAAATCAAGTTAAGTAAGGTTCCTAGCCTTGAGGACAGAGAGTACAAATCCCTTACTCTAGAATAATCTAGAGTCTCTGTGGTATGGCCATACAGTCACAATGACAATTTCTCACCTGGGAGATGACCCACATGGCCTGCTGGACCAGCGTCTGAACATCCTGTAGAAACAGAAATCAGAGGCCTGGGTCACCTACACAGCCCTGAACATCCCCCACGCCACCCGCCCTCATCCCCAAAGCTCCAGAACCTTCCATCCTGTGGATGGGAAGCCTTCCTATGACTGCATAAACCAGAGGTGGCATATAGGCTACATTTCTTCGTTCTCAGGAAGCAATACAGAAGCAGTGTGTCTTCCAGGAGACAGGCCCGCGCCCCCTTCTCTCACAGTGGGCCAACTCTGCTGGGTGTTGCAGAGCTGAGCCCTGCTCCGTCTCCGGCTCCTGGCCCAGTGCTGGCGGTGGGTGGCCAGGAGGGGGCGTTGCTTCCCATCTGCCCCTGTCAGCACTAACCATCCGAGGAAGAGAGCTGGGAGCTGTGCAGTGAGCGACAAGAGACCAAGAGGGACACAGGTCCAAGGATTCAAAGCAGAGTTCTGCCAAGTAAACAGAATTCCAGGAAAGGCTGGTCTTGTGGGAAAGGATTAGAGAGAACAGAAATCCCCCCTAACCGAAAATATTTCCCCTACCCTCATTCTTTGGTCTTATTCCTTTGGGTAAGAGCTCTATATTTTGTAGATTGTTCTTTATAATCGCTAAAAACAGGGAGGAGCCTAAATATTTTAAGAGAAGAAAGCGGCTGTGTCAACCGTGGCAGTTATTCTATGAGACCTCCTGCGGGTTTATAAGCCATCATTCTTACTTATTGATGGCTTGAATAACTCAGGTCATTATCAATTTGGAAAAAAACAGATGGGAAATTGCATGTGTGAGCCGGGCGTGGTGGCGCACGCTTGTAATCCCAGTACTTTGGGAGGCAGAGACCGGAGGATCCAGATTCGCGGCCAGCCTCAGCTCTCTCTCTCTCTCCCCCTGTCTCTCTCTCCCTGTCTCTCTCTCTCTCTCTCTCTCTCTCTCTCTCTCTCTCTCTCTCTACTTAGTGAGGCCCTCCGCAACTTCGTGAGACCCGGTTTCAAAATAGAGAATAAAAAAAAAATAGGGTTGGGGTGTAGCTCGGAGGTAAAACGCCCCTGGGTTCAATCCCCGGTACCGAAAAAAAAAATTGCATGTGTGATAAGATGACAATGGTGCGATCTGACAGTGTACTTTTTAAGCAAAAGGTCTAGAAGTCTGTACAACTATAGTGATGCTAGTTTATTTCTGGGGCAGTGTGAAGAAAGCTAAATATCTGTTCCTTAGAGAGAGCGCCTTGAGCCCATCGTCACAAGAAGTCTCCACTGTATGACCTGTCTTGTCACACCACTGAAGCTTGGGGACTGGGACCGGACCATGGTTGCATTCTGTAACAGGTCTGCTCCGTTTGCATCAAGACAAGCAAGCAGGGGTGAGCAGTCTGTGAGGCTCTGCTACTTTCCCTGGTAAATCGCAGAGTGGCCAGCGGCGACGAAGGACGCCCCCTGGGACCGGGCCCTTGGGGGTTTTGCAGTAAGTGCTGACGGGTGTGGGCTGGGGACCTCGGGGGGCCTCGGAGGACCCGAGCCAGACGGGCGGGCCTTGGTTTGTGCAAGGCTGCCATCGTGTGGCCGAAGCCGGTATTGCTCTCGGAAACCGGCCCGCGCGGGAGCTCTCGAGCGCATGCGCAGCTCGGGCCCGCGCTTTGCGATCTGCCACCAGCTCCAATGGGGGCTCAAGATACACATTAAACTCGGTTGGAGGAAAACCAGATTCTCATGCTGCCATCCCGCTCTGAGTCTTCTCTAGGGCACCTCCCGGGCCGCGCTGTGAGCCTCCAGTAAGGCAGGCAGCGTCAGGACGATCGGAAGGTCCTGCATGCGTGGCACGCTGAGCTGGGGGCTGGTGTCCCCTGGGGGTGCCTTCCCTGAGCCCTGCAGAGTCCGACTCAGCGCACAGAGTTTCTGGAACCTTCCCCGCGCAGGAGCCCAGCCCAGCACAGAGCAGGTGCACAGTCAATAGCAGCTCAGACTTCTTTGCTGAAGTCTCCTTGGGGACTGAGCTCTCCCCGCTTGCTCCGGAGCCATTAGCAACAAGAGGCTGAGATTCGCTGAACCGCAGAACCTGGAATCTGAGAGCTGCGGGGACCGAGTCTGGGGCAGGGCTTCTCAACTCAGCACAGGCCCTCTGCTGTGGGGGGGCCTCCCTGGTACTCTGACATGTTTAGCGGTACCCCGACTTCCCCACTGGAGGACAGTAGCACTTCTCACCCAACTATGACAACCAAAAATGTCTCTGGACATGGCAAATGTCCCCCTGGGGGGCACCTTATGAAGTACACGTTCACAGGGTCATGGACGTCGTTGCCGGGCTATTATTCAGCCCACTACACAAAGATACAAATGTAAATGGCTGCAGGGCCTGAGAGACAGTACAGATGAGTGACACCGGCCAGTGAATGGTGAGGACACTCTCACTGAATGGGACAGCAGCTTCCAGGTCCTAAAACCACGTGTGGCCCAAACAGATCTCATTTGGAGACTGATTCGGACCATCAGACTACCAGTTTGCAGATACCAACTCGTTGTATTAGTCCAATTGTTGTTCCTATGATGAAATACCTGAGGCAGGCTGACTTTATAAAGCAAGAAGGTTTATTTAGCTCACAGTTCAGAGGTTCAAGAGCACGCACCAGCACTGGCTCAGCTCCAGTGAGGGCTTCCTAGGCTGCATCAGATCATCCTGCGGGAGAAAGAGTTAACATCTCCACTGTGTTCAGGTGTTCCCCCTCCTCCCCTTCCTCCTCCTCTTTCTTCTGGCACCGGGATCCGATCTAATGACTTTAATTCTACTCACTTCCCAAAGTCCCTACCGCCAAATGTCATCATGGGATTAAGTTTCCACCCTCTTAATACCTCATAAAGGGCATTAAATTTCAACACATGGGCCTTGGGGTCACTGGTCCATACCCAACCCTTAGCACCCACCTTCTTCATTTTACGAGTGAGGACCTTCAGGTACCAGAAAGAGAAGTGGCCGTCCCAGACCCCACTGGACTCAGACCCCACTGGACCCAGACCCAAGGCTCTTCCCATTCCTGGGATGCAAGTCCATATTACCCACCCACCCCTAAAGGACAACATGTCCAACAGTGGGATTCCAAGCTGTACATCGGGCCAGGGAAAGAGAAGTGGTCTACACCCCACTGTCTATACCCCATACCAGCTGACACTCGAGTTTGGGGATACAGGGTGTCTGCCAGGAAAGTAGAAAAGACACATCCAGTTATTGATTTTGAAGTCTTTTATAAAGCCAGGCTCACTTAGCAGTGGCAAGCGGGAAATGATAGGTTCTCAGACAAATTTTGGGCTCCAGAGTGGATGGCAGGTGTACCCCACTCCCAGCCTGGAGTTCTCAGAGAAAGAAAGGTCCCCAAGAGTGACCTGAGCCACAGAGCTCAGGAGAGGACAACACAGGGTGTCGGGTATCAACCCCAAAGCAAAGCTACAATGTCCCTGGGAAGGGGCAGACCTAAGATTTCCATGTGGCCAGGAACAGGGAAGATGGAGGATGAAGGAGAAGCTATAAGCCACATGGCCACTTCCTGGTTGGGACTAGGAGGGGCCTCCACCAGCGCCAGGGAGGACACACAGCAGTCCAGGTGGGGTCACGCAGAAAACGGGGATTTTACACATCGTCTTGTAACCTGCGGACCCTCTGGGGGTTCTGACAGTGACCAACCACGTGGGCTCATCCCTTCCTCACACCATGAAGACCTGTTCTCAAAGAATTCATGGACCGGGCATGGTGGCACACGCTTGTAATCCCAGTACTTGGGAGGCTGAGACAGGAGGGTCGCAGGTTCAAGGACAGCCTCGACAACGTAGCGAGACTCTCAACAATCTAGTGAGACCCTGTTTGAAACTAAAAAATAAAATAGGGCTGGGGTGTGGCTCAGAGGTAGAACTCCCCTGGGTTCAATCTCCAATACCAAAAAAAATAAAAAGAATTCATGGAACAAGATACAATCCATATCCAGGGGTTCTGCATCAGGATCCATCCAACCTCAGATAAGGTATTGTAGTGAGCCCTGGGATAAAGTCCATGTAGTCAGACCTAGGATACATTTGCTTGTTTTTGTTTTTTCTGTATTGAAAATGTACAGTCTTCCTTTCTTGTCATTATTCCCTAAACAGTACAGTGTAACAACTATTTCTGTAGCATTTACATTGTGTTAGGCACTCTAAGTCATCTAGAGATGATTTAAAGCGCACAGGAGGATGTGTGTAGGTTCTACGCGAATACTACACCATTTTGATATAAGGAGTTTGAGCCTCTAAAGGTTTTGGGGGGCCTAGAACCAATCCCCAGAGGATTTTGAGGAATGACTGTACCCAGCACTGGGACAGCCGAGACCCCACTCCCCTGAAGGAAAATCTGCTCAAGGGCCGGTGTGTCACAGTGAATGTCCACCGCCACTGGCAGGCCCACGCCATTCCCAAGAGCAGGGTGGGGCAGTCTCGGGAGAGTGTGCCTGTCACAGGGCATGGGCCCCTGGCCACTGCTGGAAAAAGACACGGGGACAGCCTTCTTCTAGGTAATGACCTTTTTTTTCTAAGTAATGACTTCTTTATGGACTTTTCTATATTCATTTTATTCATTTTGGAGTCAAATAACTTTCTCCCCAATAACACAATAATGATTGTATTTTCTAACAGGGCATGCATTTAGAAAACACAATCATTATTACTGCAATGCTAAAAGCTCAGTCAACCAAAGAGAAAAGAGATTGAACTTTGCCAAAATCTTAAAACGTTTGTGCTTCAGGTGAGAACAAGAAAGTGAAAACAAACAGCCCACACAATGGGCAGAAGTATCTGCAAATCACATGTCTAGTAAAGCACTTGTATCCTTTAAGAATGTGTAAAGAACTATTACAACTCAGTAAGAAAAAAACTCAAGAAGTGTACAAAGGCTGGGCCTGGTGGCACATGTCGTAAGCCCAGTACTAGGGAGGATGAGATAGGAGGATCACAGATTCAAGGCCAGCCCCAGCAATTTAGTGAGATCCTCAGCAACTTAGTGAGCCCCTGTTTCAAAATTAAAAAAAAAAAAAAGATAAAATAGGGCTGAGAGTGTAGCTCAGAGGTAGATGCCCCTGGGTTCGATCCCCAGTACCAAAAAAAAAAAAAGTGTGCAAAGGATCTGAATAGACATTTCTCCAAATAAGACATAAAAATGGCCAACAACCATGTGAAAAGGTACTCAACATCATTAGCAATCAGGGAAATGCAAATTAAAATCACAGTGAGATAGCACTTCACACCAAGATGGTGGCTAGATCACAAACACAGCGGCAATGTTGGCTGGAATGGGGAAAACCCAGATCCCTCCTAACAACTGATGAGAGCGTGACATGGTGCAGCCACTTGGTAAACTATTGGGCAGTTACTCAAAATCATCAGCATCAAGTTTTCCTATGATCTAGAAATTCACCCCGGTCTATATACCAAAGAGAAACGAAAACATAGATTCACAAAAATACTTTGTACACGAATGTTCATGGCAGCATTATTAATGATAATGATTGTTATTCCCTGCGTTAATAATAGTCTCAAGTATCATTATTCTAGCCAAAGCTAGACTTGATCTAAAAGTCCATCAAGGGAGGGACACCAAGAGCTGTGTGCATGTATGTTAACACCAAACTGATACTCATTGTGATGTGAGACTACAATGCACCAATAAAAACATAAAAAAATGAATAAAAATAAAAGCCCATCAACTGGTGAATGGATAAACGAAATGCACTACCATATATCATGCAAGGGAATATTATTCACTCATAAAAAGGAATGAAGAACTGACACATGCTATCATATGGATGAATCTTATGAGCATTATGCTTAATGAAGAAAGCTAGCTGCAAAGAAACACACAGCGTCTGATTCACTCGTGACATATCCAGAAGAGGCAACTCTTTAGGGTGAGAATGTGGGGACGACAGGGCCACCATTTGTAGGCTTGACCCAAGTGGCTGCCAAGGGCTGGGGTGGGGAGCGAGGGAAAAGAGAAAGACTGCTCATGGGCACCAAGTTTCTTTGGGGGGACTGATTGTGGTGGTGGTGGTGGTTGTAGATTTCTATAAATATATCCTGATTTATGTACTTTAAATGGGTGGATTTTGTGGTAACTCTTATCTCAACAGAGCTGTTAAAAAGTTGTAGGAAAGAATGTAGAGAAACTGAATGATAAATTTGATTTCCTAAACCAACACACCAGACACCAGCACAGGCATGCTGGGCCTTCCCGCACGCGCGGCATGGGTGGACCCTGTGCCCAGCACTGATGTGGACTGAGCCACTGCAGGGAGGGGATCCTTTGAGCTCCAGAGAATTTCCTTCTAACTCTGTGGTCGGCCCACAAGTCCTTAAAGGAAGCCATCAACACATCAAGTTTTCTTCCCTGAGATGATTCTTTTATTGAAATAATAACTTCAACAAACCCCTGAGATGTTTCTATCCATTCGTTTTCATATAAACACAAAATACCAACCATGCGTCATAAACAGCACAATGTTGACAGCATGTGCGTCACCGTTACAGGGTAGGACTGACATCACACACCAAGTACCCTCGCTGCGGGCGTAAGTCCCAGTGTTCACTCCGAGCCTCCTTCACAGGAGGGCCCACGTGCAAAGTGGGGGGCTTCATGGTGTCTCTGTATGGAGTTCTAAACTCCACTTCTATTCAATTTGACCCTTCCCTCTTCATAGTGGGGTAAGAGAGATAAAAGAGAAGAAACCTCTCTGGAGAGAACAGTTTCCTGAGGCCAGTAATCACACCTGACTTATATCCCCACTGCCCAGTAGAGTTTGTCCCTGAGAAAGCACACTGAATGTTTGTTGTATGATAGGATGGATGGATGGATGGATAAATGGGTGGTGGACTGATGGAGAGATGGATGGAAGGAAAGAGGGAGGGAGGGCAGGTGAATGAATGGAAGATGGATGGATGGAGAAATGTATCAATGGAGAGATGCCTAGATTGGGTGATAAATAGTTGAGGAGATGAATAAAGGAAAGGAGAGAGAGAGAGAGAGAGAGAGAGAGAGAGAGAGAGGAGAAGGAGGAGGAGGAGGAGGAGGAGGAGGAAGAGAAGGGAGGAGGAGGAGGAGGAGGAGGAGGGGGAGGAGGAGGAGGAGAGGGGAGAGCTGGACAGGTGGATATATGGGCAGATGAATGGACAGCTGGATGTTTGGATGAATATATAAATAACAGAAGTCCCACATGTGTCCTCTTACCACTCAGGGAACAACAGGTGTATTCCTAGAATTTAGAACTGCTGCTGGTCTCCTCACCACCCCAAGGTTTGGGGCAGTGAACCCCAAGGAGGGGCTTCATTATATCCCTAAAAATATACAATGCATTTGTATGGACCTGTGCCCGGTAACCATGCCAGCCATGCTCTACTGATGGAGACATAGTGCTGATCCTGGTGGAGGCTCCTGGAGCAACAGTGGGACGTGCCTGTGGCTCTACCCTGAGCTGAGACCAGAGGTGTGGATAGGAAGTAGCAAGCCTGACAAGGGGTGTGTGTGTGTGTGTGTGTGTGTGTGAGAGAGAGAGAGAGAGAGAGAGAGAGAGAGAGAGAGAGAAAGAGAAAGAGAGAGAGAGACACGCTCAAGGTAGTGAGTGGCACGATGACATGAGCACAGACCCTGAAGGGACAGAGCCAAGATTCATGAGTCCAGGCAGCCCACACAGAGGGCAAGGAACAGAGCCAGCAATCCCCACAGGAACAGGGTTCTTCAAGGCCACAATAAGCTACAGAGGGGTTTGGGGTATCCTCAGTGATGTGGTCAGACCTGCCTTCACCCAGAAGTAGGGGCTGGAACTTGGGGTGTCTGCTTCAGGAAGGCCTACCCAGCTTTCTCTAGGAAAAATCCTACCGCACATCAGCACAACTGGTTCCAATGGCAGAAAAAGTACCACCCAGCTTCCAGGGAGGAGCTCTGGATTCCTGTGAGGACGCCTGGATCCTGCAAGGCAAGCAGTGCCAACAGCCATTGTGCCCATCCTGTCTGCACCAGGCCTGGGCAGGTCTTGGCTGAGCTCTACAACTCCAACATGGCCAAGCAGAGGCCACCAAGCAGGCAGGCTCTGGAGGCACCTGACAAGGGGTAAGCCAAGGCCACATCTGGTCAGGCTGTTACACCTCTCCACTCAGGGCCACCGGTATGCGAAAAAGCCATCAGCCCACATGCTGTCCAGAGCTTCTGATCTAAATGAGGTGGTGGCCCACTCCGAGCCCTCCTATACATGGGCTGATCCGAACCCCAGGCCTATGATGGGTGCCATCCAGCCTGGGCCCTGCCTTCAGGGAGCTCTGAGGTAACCAAGTGTCTTCAAAAAAGGAACTTGTCTGCCTGGAAACCTCTGGTGTTCGTGGTCTCGGTCACAAGGCTGAACCTGAAAAGAATTTCTGCAGCCCTAATCAGAACCTTGAGGCCTTTTCTGAGCTCACTTCCGGAACAACATGGCCCCTCTCTGGAGTCACTTCCGGAACAACATGGTCCCTCTCCGGGGATCACTTCCGGAACAACATGGCCCCTCTCTAGGCTCTCATCTGCTAAGGAAGGGAAACCTTTACGTGGTTTCAGTGCACTCCCACAAATTTACCCCCGAGGAATAGAAACCATATTCAGCTTAAGGAATGAGCTTTTGAAATCTTTTGGAACTGCCAGCAATTGGCTTGAGAAAATGGAGGCTATTTCCGTGCCCTTGTAGAGTGTTCGGTGCTTAAACGAAGCACTTTCTCAGACTTTCTAGTACTGGGACCCACACCTGAAGCCTGAGGGGGGCAGGGCCTGTGGCCATTGCCTCCTCCAGGGCCTGAGGCTAGCTCAGGGCTACACGGCCCTCAGCCCTGGATCCGAGAGCCTGGATTCCTGGGAGCCAGGCCAAGCCCCTGGAGGAGTTAGGAGCTGGGCCACACATGCTTCTGCCCTGGCTCCCCCATCAGCCGGGTGGCTACCACTGTCCTCTTGGCTTCCTTCCCTTCCAGCTCAGCCCCACAGGGTCTCACAGGCAGCGCAGCTTCCTCCTCTTCCACTCCACGATCTCCATCATTCTTTGTACTTTCCAGTTCTTCGCCACGGATCTGCTCCTGAAATCAGAAAGGAATCCGCAGGCATTCCAATTAAACACTGTCATGAGGTCATCCTGAACACTCAAGGCCTGTGGGTGTTCTGCCCTGGCTTGTCCTTGTACTTCATGGTGAGATTTAAAACGATAAGCCAGGTTCACACACCCAGACTAACCACAGAACAACCATGTTTTGTACATAAGAGCACATATTTACTGAACAGACCTGAAGGACAGCCCACCCTGGGGAGATCTGAGCAAGGGCGAGGCAGAAAAGCTCTGCGATCCGCCTCCCATGTCCTGCAGTTCTGCATTAACAGATTCAGCTAACTGTGAAGGGAAACATCCCAAAATAAACCGTGTCTGTACTGAAGATGTATAGACTTTATTTCTTGTCCTTATTCCCTAAACGATACAGAATAACATATTTGGGTAGCATTTATTAGGTGTTATAAATCATCCAGAGATTATTTATAGAGGAGGACTGTGTAGGTTATATGTAAATGCTATGCCATTTGATCTCAGGGACTTGAACATCCCTGGATTTTTGTATCCAAGGAGGATCTTAGAACCAATTCTCTGCACATACTGAGGGATGACCAAACTTTAAAAGTCGGCGCTGCGTGCTTAGTGTGCAGACTTCCCCAGGCACACACCCATGGGCATGACAATACTGAGGACACCTGCTGATTCCTTTAAGAGCCTTCAAGGTTTAAAAGTCTTGGATCAGCAGCCGAGTGAGCACACCTGTCATCCCAGTACTTGGGAGGCTGAGACAAGAGGAGTGCAGGTTCAAGACCAAGTTCAGCAACTTAGCAAAACCCTGTTTCAAAATAAAAAAATAGAATAGATCTGGGGTAGAGTGTCCCTGAGTTCAATCCCCAGTACCAAAAAAAAAAGTCATGGATCAGTGGAAGAGGCCACCTGCGACACTCTCAGTCAGTGAATTGGCAGGGTCTTAAGTTAGCCCATGTTTCTGTTGTAAGCCAAAGAGAATGAAAGCCCCGCTCTGCCCGATGGTGGGAACTAATGTCAAACGCGATGCAGCTTTCTAAGATGATCCAGCACTTACTGTAGTATTTTATGCCTTCAATGTTGGATCTTCTATCCCAGAATAATCTGCATACCAAAATGAGCAGTATTCTCCCGCAATGTGTAATTGTTAAGTTTTAGAGTTTACAATAATTATCAACTTTCTAGGGACCCAAGAGCAAAGACCTTTCTGTATCAGAGAATGGATTACATTCACAGTGATGCTCTGTGAGCAAGTGTCTAGCTTGGCTTCAGGAAAACCCCACATCTTATCAAATACTGAACAACAGGCTAGTAAAAAATATTCAGTAACCACCCTTCCCCAAGACTTCGCTCTACAATCACTCTGGATTATGCAAAAACCTAATGCTATATTCCATTTTCTAGCAAACAGGGATGGAGAGGCAAGGGAGAGAAGCAAGAAATTTTTCTTGCTTTTGTTCTGCCTGAAAGACACTGGTCCGTGGCCGAATTTGAAATTCAGATTTTCCAGTATTTCCGTAATGATGGAAGGCTACGGCCGATGCCCATGTGTTCCCTGTTTCATTTTGGCGAGCTTGTCTAACTTACAGAGAGAACCACAGAAAGTCTAATTACAAAGACTGTCCTCAGCCCACCCCTTCTCCCCCTTTGCACAGAGATTCTAAGCATAAATCGATGCAGCCCATGGCCAGGGAGAAGTCCACAGCTGAGCTGTCTAGGGAGCCACCTTGCAGGTTCAGATTTCGGCTTCCTGAGACAAGGACCACAGGATTACTAAGGAAACAAGATGCTCATGAGATAGCACATCATCACTATACCTTGTGGCTTTCTCCATTAGCCAACTGTGCAGGTCTGTCATCCCGAGAAGTCTGTCCAGGGTCGCTCAAGTCCTCTTTAGAATTTCCGGGCTGCACCGCCCTCCCTAAGAAAGAGAACAGGGTAACCGAAAAGAAGGAGGGCAGCTCCAAAAGATGGACAATCGAGTAACACATTAGGGGTCCCTCCAAACATACTGATGGCCCCAACTTCATTCCATCATCTTGGCTTTTGGGTTGACCCTGGCCGTTGCTCTCCGGAGGACAGGAAGAGCTCAGATGCCAGGAGACACCAAGTGGTGGTTCACAGCAGTTCTCAGCTGGAACTGAGATCGGCTCTTCCAAGGAGAACAATTCATTCAGGTATTCAATGGAGCCAGGTTTCCAGCTCTGTTCCCAGGCAGGCTCCCTGCGCTCTGCTGATCTGACTCACCAGAGAGGCCCACGTCATTTACCATGTTAATTTAGCCTCCGTCCCTCCTACCAAATGAGTATGTATGACTTCCCTGTCCTACTGCGTGACTCCCAACCCCACACCCTCCAATCCATGAGGAGAGGGGTTCAGATCAAATGCAGTTTGGCATTTGAGCTAAAAATACACATGACACATTTTTACTAAAAAAATACATCATTTAGTTGTTATCTATACAAGTAAAATTTTAAGTTTATTTACAGAACTGTATAATTGACAAAATTTAATTCTAAGCACTTGAAAATACCAGCACACTTTAGTTCTCTCCTAAGAGTTTATGCAGAGAAAGATAGTTTTTATGTCATATTGTAGGAGCTACCGATGCGCTTATTAAAGCTTAGAAATGAGTTCAGAGTAGTCTCCAGCCTTAGTCACTGCTGTACCCCTGGTTCCTAGGAAAACTCCTGGCATACACGGATGCCCCCATTAACAGTTATCAAATGAATTAATGTAGAAATGTGTGAGTGACTGAATGAATGTGAGATTGAAGTAGATAATCTCATCAATTTTCCATTTTTCCTGATGTTTTTATGTGTTGTGGAATGAAGCAGGCTAGTAGCTATAAAATATTTACTTGCATTTTATTCCCAAGGTTTAATGAAGTTTTTTTAAATGAATGCACTAATCTGGTAGCATAAGTGTAAATTTCTGAGAACCAGCCATACAGTAAGTCAACCGCCGAAGCTCATTCCCATCCAGGACTGCAGTGGTTGACAGTGGACACTAGAGGGAGCCACACAACCTGTCAAAGAGCGTTAGACCAAAAACACCAAGCCTGGTGGTTTTGCTCATAGCTCACCAACATACAATTACTATTGCTGCTGCACTATATAATGTACAGCTCATCAGGACAAGCTGAAACAGGGTGATAACTGCCGTTTGGGATGAGGGAGGTGGCTCAATGGGACAGTACTTGCCTAGCATGCACAAGCCCTGAGTCTCATCCCTAGAACCACAGGAAAAAAAGAAAGAAAAAAGAGCTGTAGTTTGCTAGGCACCAGATTTTTAGAAAAGTGAGTCCCCTCCCCATCTCAAACTGTTCCCATCTCTTTATGCACAATCCCTCTAGTTTAATAAAGTAAATGAAGCCGGGCGTGGTGGCACACGCTTGTAATCCCAGTACTTTGGGAGGCAGAGACC
>PVJS01042151.1:0-12123 GCA_004027185.1 Glis glis | reverse complement strand
TTTCTGAGTCCTAATTTAAGTTAATATTTATCAATCAGACATTATATGTAAGTCAATATGATAAGCAATAGAGTAATGATCTAGTAAAATTAGTAAAAAGTTTAAGAGTATAAAAAATAAATTATATGTAACACATTTCACTGGTATCTTACAAGACTATTAAAGAGACATTGTTTGGTTTTACTGCCTTTTATAAAGGTATAAACATAACTCAGGGAAGAGAAGTAGTAAATGGCAGTATAAATATTAGACAAGACTCCATCATATCTAAAATGTTCATTTTCAAAGCAGCATATTTTATAGCATCAGTATCTTTCTGGGGTAATAAAAGGTATTGGAAGAACACTAACTGGATGAGATACAAGGCTGCATGCTACACAGTCCTCTTGTAGAGACATGTAGTTTTCCATTTATAAGATGACTTAAAATGGCATGATGCAAAAAGAAATACAACATATAATTAAAAGGTTATAGTTTCCTAAAATTAAAACATTAACCACCCAGATTTTCTAAATATAAAATGACTAAAATTATTATATGAAAAATTAAATAACTTGTCCACTTAGAGTTTTAGAAGAAATGAATTTAGATTTCTCCATAGAGTAGAAAATATAGTATTTGAAGATGAAGTACCTTTAACAGAGTTTTATATTGGAAGACTGACAGAAATATGTGAAATCAAAGTTAATGGCTTAGTCCTTCATCTTATCATAAAGAGGAGAGAGAAATATCCATTTAATCTAGGAATGATTCAAGGTCCCTCACTGCATCTTAGTGAAATTAGTAGCTATATGAAATCAATAGTGTATTCTAGTTTGATGATGTTTTCATAATGTTCTTACCCTGCCAAAAAATAAAACCTTAAATAACTTTTTTTTTTTTTTTGTGGTACCGGGGATTGAACCCAGGGGCATTCTACCTCCGCGCTACACCCCCGGCCCTATTTTTTATACTTTATTTTGAAACCGGGTCTCACGAAGTTGTGGAGGGCCTCACTAGGTAGAGAGAGAAAGAGAGACAGGGAGAGAGAGAGAGAGAGAGAGAGCGAGCTGAGGCTGGCTGGGAACCCTGACCCTCCGGTCTCCGCCTCCCAAAGTACTGGGATTACAAGCGTGCGCCACCATGCCTGGCTCTTAAATAACTTTTAACGGTAGTTTTGTTTCATACATATAATGGAATAGTATATAGTATGGCAAATTCCCTGCAATTTATTAGGGTAAAAATAATATGATAAATAGTATGTAATTTAGGAAAATATTAAAGTAATAGTTTCATAATTTTTAAAAAGCATAAAATTACAAATGTATTACTTTAATAATTTAACAATAGCATATCTTTATTACATGATTGAGATAATTGTCCCGTGCTTGATGTTCATGGACCTATCTATGGCATTAATCAAAAGATTGAAAAATTATCTTTACCTTTTTTGTTTTATTTTTTGATTGCAGAGCTGAGAGAATACAACCCAGAGCCTGCCATATGCTAGGCAAGAAGTTTGTTTCTAGGTGGAAGTTCTATGGTATTATTTTTTGCCTAAATTCCATTGGCATTTTAATACATATTTAAATTAATACAAATCATAATGATAATGTTTATCACTTTATCACTAAGAGTGAATATTTTGTGGCTTTAGCCATTAATGTCAATGGATTGAACACACAAAAAAACTATACTGAGATAGTTGCAATTTATTGAGTTAGAAAACCTAGTTACAAAAAAATCTTATGCACTAATTAAAAGAATTTAATTAAAATTATGAGCCGGGCATGGTGGTGCACCCTTGTAATCCCAGTACTTGGGAGGTTGAGACAGGAGGATTGCAGGTTCGAGGACAGCCTCAGCAAGTAGTGAGACTCTCATCAACCTAGCGAGACCCTGTTTCAAAATAAAAATAAAATAGGGCTGGGGGTGTAGCTTGGAGGTAGAATGCCCCTGGACTCAGTCCCTAGTACCAAAAATAATTGAGTAACTTTGTTTCTAAATCCTCCTTTAGGTTTTTTCAAAATGTGCCTGGACTATGAAATACATCTATTTTTTTCTTTTGTGAACAATGGTTTGTGACATCATTTCACTCTTACATTGGGTTATTTTTCTGTACTATATTTTAGAATTCTTACTATAGGAAATATATTACTACTTCATATATATATATATATATATATATATATATATATAAAACAAAGTATCACTTTTTGATTATTTTCTTTATATTTTTGCTTAATAGCACATTAAAATGTTTTTAGATGATCTATTGACCATTCCTCTTGTGATCTTACATATTAATATGTTTAGACAGGTTTTCTTTACATAGATTTATTATAATGTAATTTATCTAATAATGAAGAGTTAAATATTGGGTAGGCAGTGAGGTAATGAGACTCCTAGGAGATAAAAGATTAAGAAAAACAAAATCCAGACCTCCCCCAAGAAGGAAGGTGGTTATGTGCTGTTCATCAGACCCAAACACAAACAATTTAACGCAGACAAGTGGAGCCAAGATGTCAAGAACTGAAGATACATGTGTACCAACCATAGACCCATGGACTTTTGCCCTGTGTAGACCAGGGAACAAATATACAGAACACTCTCATGACTCTGAGCAGTTGCTGGCCATAAGACAAGAAATTGAATCAAGGAACAATGTGAAAAACAAACTCATTTTCATGTTAAATGTTTAGACATATATAGACCCCCTATACCCAGCATTAATATTGGCAGCCCTCTTGGTAGCCCTCCCCTCAGTGGGAGCTCTAAGCCTGCTACTGTCTTGGGTGGATCGATTGGATATTGGGGAAAGGTGGTGTGCAATTGATGGCACTTTGCCTGGGCTACACTCAGGTAGTGCCAGAAGGCCCTGCTGGACTCTGGAGTCGGCCAAGGCCCCTAGAGGTAATCTCCCTTTCTCTTTGTTTGCTCCTTCATAATGAATCTCCTACTTTCACTCTCCTGGTGTCTATGGACTTCTTTCTTCAACTCAGTAAGACAAGAACCCAGGAAGAAACTGGGAATCAATACTATTATAGATGAATATTATTTCTTGATGTCTCAAATATCAACAAATTGAAAAAGACTGTAAAAGATCAGTGCTTTTTAATATTTGAAAACTAAAGACCTAATGATGACCCAGTAGTGTGGTCAGAATTAAGAAAATGATGGCTTATCCTTTGTATCTATAAGAATTACCATCTTGGGTGACTCAACTGGTCAGCACTGAACATGGTCTATTTAGATGTTCACATTCTTTTAGATTCACATTAAATGGTCCTTCTGAACTTCAAACTTGCCATCCATCCTTATCTTTCTTAAATTCCTATCAAATCCTAGTCTCTTTATAGACTCTATGGCATTACATAGCTATTTTCATTGCCTAGAAAGTTCACTAATTCAATTTTCCTCTGGTTAAATCATCTTGACCCACTAGAAATGTTGAAACTATAGCAGGGACATAATGAAACATTATAGTGGCTTCTTCAAATGGAAAGATATATTTAATTGGGTATTTAAAAAGCTGGTATTTAAGATTCTCATTATATATTCAAATGTAATTGGATAATGAAAATCATTTGTCTCACATTTCATATTCATGGCAGTTAGAATTTAAGTCCTAATGTCAAGAACCATAGAAAGTAGAGATGCATAACTGTACTTGAACATGATTTAATACAGAATAAATTTATAATTTGAAGACTTGCAAACTAGTATGGTCAACTTGACTTTCTTGGAAAACTAAAGAGATATTCTAAAAATATTTATTTCTGCTACACCAAACTTGAGATTACTGTATAATTTGCAACCTCCCATATTACATTTAAGTCAGCTATCTTCCATAAAATCTATATGAGGATAAAAACTGGCTTAAGTTTCTGAGTGTTTTTCCTTAAATGTAGTAGAATTTTGATCCCATACACATCTCTAACATAGAATAGCTCCATTTATTTATTTATTTATTCATTCATTCATTCATTCATTTGGTAGATGGGTTAGGCTGGACTACTAATCTAACTTTTAGCATTAATGGCATATATTTATGCACTTTGATATATTATTTCTATTTCTATGAGGTGCTTCAAATCTCTTTCATGTTTCAAAATTCTTAACTATATTTTATTAATACTTCTTACATTTATTTTCATTTTTAAAGAAATGTATTTATAATGCCAATACTTTATCTCCAAGTGTTTTTAATCCTGTCTTTAGAGGGTAATGCACAGATAATTCATGACTTCTCTCTCTGACTCCTGAAATAAAGGGTTTCAGGGATATTTGGATAGGTAGATTGTCTTGTTTTTAGGTTTGGAGACTACACTTCCAAAGAACTGATTTATTATGTTTGTTTCCTGGGGCAGTATTAATAATGTACCACAAACTGGGTGGATTAAACACAATTTATCTCATAATTCTGTAGGCTAGAAATCCAAATCCCCGTGTGTTTTCAGGATTAGATCCTTCCCTGGGCTGGGAGGGAGAATCTGTTCCAACAGATCCTGGTTTCAGATAGCTCCAGGCAGTCCTCGGATTGTGGATGGCATTGTCCTCATGCTTTACATCACCTTCCCTCTTTCTGTGTCTGTCTCCACATGGACACAAGTCATTCTGTATGTTACAGTTTGGATTTAAAATGTCCACTATGACCTCATGTGTGGGCAATGCAGCAGGGTTCAGCGCTAGACATGGCTGGAGGGGGTGATAACTGGGGCGTGGCCAGGGACAGTATCTGTCCCTGGCCACTTCCTCTCTGCCTCTCTGTTTCCCACCACCAGGAACTGAGAATACCTTTTCCTCTTTCACCATGCCCTAAGGCCCTGACGCCAAGTTGTTTTGCTGCTGTCAGCCAGCTGACCATGGGCTGACCTCTGAAACCTCCAAAATCTCGGAAATGGTGACAGACCGCTAAATAAACCTTACTTCTTCTAAGTCCTGCTTGTCAAAAATTTTAGTCCCAGTGACAAAAAAGCTGGATAAAATCCTGGATTAGGACTCAACCCTATGACTTAATAAATAATCTGGCAATTTGCAAATATTCTATAAAGATTCCCAGTAAGGTCACATTCACAGAACCTAGGGGTTAGGATTTGAACATCTATTTTGGGTACAAACCTGTACCCATAATAGTTACATAAGCAATAACTTCTATTGTATTACTCTCTGTTTCTAAGAAAAAAAAAACCTTTAAAATTATAGCATCTTAAGGTTTACTATTTAAATAAAACCCAATCATACATTTATATACTCTTAAAGTGATTTATAGTGATAAAATTATGATTAAAGAAATAAGTCTAACTCCATTAGGTTAATATGTGGGTAGGAGCTACAATTTTATTATGTGAAAACCAGCTTGTAGTAATTATAGAATGTGGTCTTTTATTTTTTGAATATATACTTAGTAATAAAATAAAATAAAATCCAATGTGGCCCATTAACTACCAAAGATTTTATTGCATTGAAATAATACAAATTGATATTGCACAACTGGTTACTTCTGAGTAGCACGAATCAGAAAAACACATCCATAAAACTGAAAAAGTGCCAAACACATCTGGTTCTCAGTGTCAGAGAGCACCAAGTAACTAAAACTTGAGGCAACAAAAGGGTAGAGAGAAAATAAACAAATTGCAGGGGGCCAGAATTATGCCGCCTTTATTGTGGGGATCTGTTCCTTAAATCTCAGGATAAGGCATAAAGTTCTAACAGAAAGCAGAAACATTGAGTTTGATATATTCTTATGGGGAGGTAAAATTTTGTTTTCGTAAGTAATAAGGCATATGAAAGACAGAAATCCTGGAGAAGAAAAAACTCAGAGAAGTGACCCCAGAAATCTGAATGCTTTAGTACTCTAGGCCATTGGTAAATCCTAAAAAGCATGGGAGTGAGAGGCCAAGAAATCAATCAGAAAGCAATTGCTAAGTGACTAAAAAGCTAAGAGCCTTCAGTAATCGTATGTTGCAGAGAAAACAAAATTGAACTGCAGGGTGGATGAGGAGAAAGGACACCAATAAACACACCATGCATTCAGTTGAGGCTTCTAAAGGCTTATGCCCTAGAATACAATGTGAACCAGAAAAAGATAAGTCTTATAACACAGGCTCCAAAAGAATCTAGGTTGTTTGTTGAGACAAGATAATAGGTCCTTACTCTAGTTCTGTCGAAGAGCAAGATAATTCTTCCTTGAAGGAGAATGCAAATATCTAGAGCCTTTAAAGATTTTCATGTACAAAGTGTAACAGGCAATTAAAAGCCTATATTAGCATGGGCAAAAACCACAGACTAAAAAATAAGGGAAAACCCAAGAATGGAAACATCTCTACAGGTGATCCAGATAAGTCATCAGGCGTGGAATTTAAAGCAAATCAGATTACTGTGTTTATACATGACAAAACAAGGAGTAGCAAGATCAAGAATTATACCAGAGACACTTAAAATCTACATTTGGTTCATGATGATTTTGAGTGACTGGTGCTACTAGATCAACAGAGATTGAAAAAGTTACCATCTTGACAAGGATAATTGGCCTCAGCCACTATGTGTAAGTGGGCCCGTTGTTATGTAATGGGGACAGGGAGGAAAACATTACAACTCATTAGGATAACTTATGATATCCCCATGCCCTGTGCTATATGTAAGTGAGCAAGAGTAACAAAACCTGATGATAATAAGGCAAACGGCATTTCACATAAGAAGTTCTGTGTCAACCAAAATGGCAAGCCACTTTTGATTAGCAGAAATGTTAGCTAAATGGGAGGTAGATGGTGAAAAATGAAAATTATCTTTATCAAACACAGACTCACAACCAACTCCAGCAACAATAATCCTGTTTCTTCCATTTAAACCTCGCTTATAATTTTCTACAAGTTATAACAAAATTAAATCTTGGTAAGACTGAAACAAGAGAGAATATAATGGATGGAAGAAACAATTGGCACTGTGTGGTCCAAGGAATGGATTGTGCTGGGCAAAATCACTTATCAGGCATCGTTTTACCAAGCAACATAGCCAGTTTCCAATTTCAGTTTTTGTCAGCAAAAGAAGTTTGTAACTATTCTCTTTCCCATTAAATTTCAGAATGCATTCCTCTGTGTGCAGGATGCTACCCAGAGGCTTCATGTGGTGTCAGCCTGGAGTTACTCTTCAGTTGACATGACAATTTTACTTAAATTAGTTTGTCTGCCCTCATTCTGAGAGAATTCCCCCCAAATGTGTGAGCTACAAGGCAAGAGTCTAACATGAATCCTCTTCCCAAGTCATTCCTGTGTTTTTTATAACCTTGTCACAAAATACTGAAAGATATTAAATGAAAGAATATCATAGGCCAACATTTCTCAAGAATAGAAATAAAACATTTTATCTTACAAAACAAATAAAATTTACTTACCTATAAAAGACACTACAGATGAACTGGGTTTTCACTAGGAATTTAGGAAATTTTTAATATTAAAAAACAAAAACCAGCCGGGCATAGTGGCGCACGCTTGTAATCCCAGTACTTGGGAGGCGGAGACCGGAGGATCCGGGTTCGCAGTCAGCCTCAGCTACTTAGTGAGGCTCTCTGCAAATTCATGAGACCCGGTTTCAAAATAAAGTATAAAAAATAGGACAGGGGGTGTAGCTCGGAGGTAGAACGCCCCTGGGTTCAATCCCTGGTACAGCAAATAAAAAAAAAAATAAAACCCAGTCTGTGGTTCATGCCTATTAGCCTGTTGTCCCACTTCTTGGGAGGCTGAGACAGGAGAATTACAGGTTGGTGGAGGCCAGCTTCAGGAACTTAGTGAAACCCTGTTTCAAACTAAAATATAAAAAGGGCTGGAGATGTGGCTCAGAGAATTCTCCTGGGCTCCAGTACCACAAAAAAAAGAACCAAAAAACAAAAAATCGGGCATGCTGGCACATGCCTATAATCCCAGTACTTGGACACTGAGACAGGAAGATTACAGGCTGAAGGCCAGCCTCAGCAACATAAAGAGATCCTCAGGAACATAGTGAGAACCTGTTTCAAAATAAGAAGGGCTAGGATCTAGCACAAAGGTAAACCTCTCCTGGGTTTAATCCCCAGTACCACAAGAAAAAAAAAAGCTAACTGCATCATGCAGTATATCACTTCTTCAAATGAATAAAGAAAAAATGTTATCATCTAAATAGAATAATTAATTACCTGACTTGGATTTAAAAAAAATTAAGCAAATTCATCCTGAATCCTCAAAAATGGACAAAAATGAACATTTTTCACAAAGATATAATTCTGACAATAAATTGATGCAAATGTATGCAGCATTATTGGACACTGGAAAAATATGATTAAACCACTTTGAGATGCCATAATATAGTACTGACTAAAATTTTAAAACTAATTAAATGGATATATCACTCTTAAGTAAAAATGCACAGAAACTTTGGAATGTAAGATTTACAAAAACTTAAAATTGTTAGCCCTTGTCTATTTAAGATTCACATTTGGATCCCTATGATTCAGTGACTTTTACTTATGGACATTTATCCAAAGGGAAAGCATGCTTGGGTGAACCATACAAAGTTCTAAGAATATATGCCCGAAAACAAACCACGAGGCATATTATATTCATAAAATGGAATGCTATATTGAAATGAAAATGAGTAAACAATGAACAAAATCTTAGACAAAATCAACAAATATAAACTTTAGCTTTGGATACGAGACACCAAATGAGTACAATTGTCTATTATCAATCCTTTTATCTTTATTACAGGAACACTAAGACTGATGGACGTCAAAAGGCAACTTGTGTATTGGGTTATGACTTAAAGCCACTATGAGGGAGATATTTGAAATACTAATAATATTCATTATTTCTCATTTGTAAACTTTTTATATAACTAGTATTTTAATCGAGTTTAAACGTAAAACAATCTGATAGTATATTACCTAACCACAGTGCAATTAAACTGGAATCAAACATATACATGTGTATGATTAACTTTTTTTTTTGGCGGTACTGGGGATTGAACCCAGGGGCATTTTACCTCCGAGCTACACCCCCGGCCCTAATTTTTTTTATACTTTATTTTGAAACCGGGTCTCACGAAGTTGCGGAGGGCCTCACTAAGTAGCTGAGGCTGGCCGCGAACCCAGATCCTCCGGTCTCCGCCTCCCAAGTACTGGGATTACAAGTGTGCGCCACCATGCCCCACTAAATATATACATGTGTGTGATTAACTTTTGTTTAAATATAATATAGAGCCAAAAATGAAAAATAGAAAGTATTTTGATCTGAGTGATAATTCTTAATGTTAAAAACCTGTGGCGTGCATCTCAAAACATGTCCAGAGAACATGGATTACCTTATGGTGGTATGTTAGGAAAGAAGAAAGGTTGAAAATAATTGATCGAAGATTCTTTACAAATAGTAAGTAAATAGCAAAATCTAAGTAAATGAAGAGATGATAAGAACAACATATATAGGAGAGAATGCTCTTTAAGATAATATCATATTACTTTAAAATCAAAATTCTCAAAACAATATAGACTGAAGGAAACATGTATTTCAATTGTTATACAAACAGCTACTAAATGTTTCTCTACATTTTTCAGAGACGATAACCATAAAATGTCAAAATAGTAAAAAATACATGAAATTTCATATCAACATCAAGGAATTAGAGAAGAACAGGTGATCTATAAAGGTGACTACATAAGAAAGATAAAGGACTGTTTTCCGCGTCCTACTTTTTGTTTCCCCTTATCTTTTTCAAGGCTTATTCACCAGGATCTTCAAATTTTATGTGTATGTGACTTTTTTTCTAATTCGTTATTAATAAATAGAAAACAATTATTATTAATAAATTCAAATCATATTATATTGGGGTTTAAGAGGGTATATGCCAACTACAAGGTACTGATTTGAGAATGAAGAATAACTTAGACCTTTGAGAGGTCTACTCATGTATCTACTAAAGAAAGAAAATCATTTCATCTTCGCTCTTCATCTCAACCTGATCGTACATTGAAATGATATACTGGTGATCAGTGTTTTCTGAACTATTCACAAAATTATTTGCTTTAGTTTTCAGGCTACTATAGCTAAGTATTGTTCAAATACACACACACACACACACACACACACACACACACAAACCCAAAGCTGGGTGTGGTGCACACACTTGTACATGTATCCGTCAGCATTCTTGCAGCCATAATATAAATATGTGACCACATAACTTAGAGGAAAGAAGATTTTTTTTCTTAAAGTTTCAGGCTCAGTCCATGTGAGGCTGGGGAGCATGGATCTCAGGGCATGGTGGCAGGAGGTGGAGGGAAAGCACATGGGCTGTGCTCTTTACAACACAGAGGCAGAGAGAGAGAGAGAGAGACAGAGAGAGAGAGAGAGAGAGAGAGAGAGAGGAGAGAGAGGAGAGAGAGAGAGGAGCAAGAGCTCACACACAGGAGCAGAGGGGGAAGGAATCTTTTACATTATCCCAAGGCCACACCCCTAGGAACCCACCTCCAGCCACACCCTACCAGCCTACCAGGTACCACCCAGGTAAATCCATCACAATGGATTTATCCACCTCTGGGATTACAACCCTCATGACTCCATTACATCAGCTCCAAACATTAAGTGAACTCCTCAGAGGACATTTTATATCTAACTATAACAATAAATAACTAATAATGGTACATATATTACTAATATATATGTAACTAATAATATATATACCTATATAACCAATGAGTATATATAATAAATATTTATATAACTAGTAACATATATATATAAATAATATATAATATATAACTAATAATGTCTTATTCTGTTGTCACAACAGCAAAGTGAACAAATTTTGATCTGGGTTAATATGTTGTCATTCAATGAAAACACTATAGGTTCTGTTTGACTATGTGTAATTCCAGTAGTAAGTATTATAGATATTCACTACTCTCCTATTGTGTTGGCAGCACAGTGTTGGACATTTACTATAAGGAATGCAATGTATATGTGCAGCTATTAATGACTAAATGAATTAATTTTATTTTCAGATTGCTTTTCATTTCCTACTGTTCCTCAGAATACTTCTAGAAATTCTAATGAATTTCAGTAAAAGCACTTCACTTAGTTTTATTTTATCTCTCACTTGACTAAAACTTACACAATGCTTTTGCTAAAACGTATTCCAGCTCTGTTTGCAATGCCTTAATTTTATGAATTTATTTATGCTTTGAATGTTTTATGTTTCTACTGTGCTTGGTTTCAGTTACATAGGATTAAAAGCATTGCCAATTGTTTCCTGGAACTCCTAGAAGCAATCATGTGAGAATTTGCATTATCAGGTATAATGATCCTTACTAATGAAAACATGAGATTGTATAAACAGGAATCACATTATTAAGGAAATTGATTCATGTGTAGTTTTTTGTGTGAACAACTAAAACTTTCAAAGTAAATTTAATTTTCCCTGACTTCCCATGGATAATTGATCATACATTAAGGTAAGCATATTATAATAACAATAATATTGAGCCTATCTTTCATATATTTCATATATTTATAATGCTTTACAACATGCTTACAAATTGAGAGCTGTGTGTGAAAATACACATACATAAATCTAAGCATACTTTAGTGATTTCTTCTAGCGTGTTTGGCAAGCAGTTGTTTTCTGCAGTAAACACGCTGACTGATTTTAGTGGTCTTTTGAGTATAGCTCCCCATCTCATTTTATTGCTGTGATAAAATGTCAGCAAAAATGTATGCATTCTTTAACAGCCTCTAGAGAGGACTAAGCCTAAATCAGAAAATAGCAACCATGAAAATAAAAAGCATATGTTTTGGTATTTTAGGTCTTATTTTTATTTGCTAAGGAGACTTTCTGTATTAAGGATACTAAACTTTATGAGAAAATATATATTTAAGTGACTAGTATGATAAAAATAAGATTATTAAATAAGCTATTATTTCATCTTCTGTCACAACAGGTCTTCTCTAAGCTAATTTGGTGCACCACAGTAGAGTTTATTCCATCACTAACAACATTTTCTGGAGTAATAGTAGTACAAATGAAAATGTATCATTCTAATTTCTTGTTTTTTTTTTTTTGCGGTACCAGGGATTGAACCCAGGGGCATTCTACCTCCTCGCTACATCCCCAGCCCTA